>QKWP01001231.1:108791-118984 GCA_003550325.1 Gigaspora rosea | reverse complement strand
AGTCAAGGGCTCCCTACGCCACGACAATAATTCCCATACTATGCCCAAAAAGAAAATAATAGAATAATACTATGTACGTATGCCATAATGCCGTAGCAAGTAGTAAGCTATAGTGTCCAAAAAATTTAGCATTTTTATGTAAGTCGCTCCAACGATACGGATTCAGACCTCAGATCGAACCTGCGGAGCATTAATACTAGCTTAGTGCTGCCAACTAATCTTATAAGAGATGAGATGCAGCAGTAAATTAGTAAACATTATGTTATACATTACCTTCTACGGCATATGGCATACATTACCTATGGCATGCGGCACCTGCTACGGCATTGCGGCAAATATCAAACGTCACGTCACTACTATACGTCAATGTGATGCTGAAGGTAGTACGTCACCTACGTTATAGACATAGTGCCGTGGGTAGTAACTACCTTGAGAAAAGTTCACAACTTTAGGGAGGAGGGGAGTAGGGGGTATAGTAAAATTATATTACGTAATATATGTCAACACCCTTAAAAAAAATTCCAAAAAAATAAGAATAAAAAAAATCGAAAAATAAAAAAAAATAAATACATAATACATAAAAAAATTAAAAAAAACGTTAAATAAAAAAAATAAATAAAAAAAACAAACCGTTAAATAAAAAAAAATAATAAATAAAAAAAATTTACATGTTTGTTTTTATTATTTTAGTTTATTTTAGTTTTTTTTTATTTATTTAATTTAAACACGATTTTTTTTATTTTAATTTATTTATTTGTTTAAATTATTTATTAAATATGTACGTAGGGTTCCAAATCGGTTTGAAAATCTCTATCTGTGACCCGTCGGGTCAACCGTTTTTTCAACTGGTTACCCGAAACTAAAACCGGTTACCCGATTAAAGTGGGTCACCTGGTTATAATCGGATGACCGAATACCTGATTATCTGAGGTAAGACCGTCCTGAGTGCTCGACTTTGTAGATCATTATACAATTAATTAAAGACTTTTTTTATACGTTTTTTACAATACTTTTTTTGGAGATTATCTTCTCTATCAAGGGGATTAAATTATTAGATATTGAAGTTTCGCTGAATTCCTCTGAATCCCCAACTTTCATATTAAACTTTACCAGTTGAAGTTGTAAATAACTTAACTACCAGTATGTTAACGAAATCTCGTTTGTTACTCAAAAAAAAACCAAAAAAGCTTAAAATAATGTTTTAGAGAAGTAGTGTAAGTGCAAAGTATGCGTTATAAGACTTTTTGTTTTTAAAGTTGAAGCATACACGTAACAGTTATTAACTTCGTTTTTTTTTTTTTGCTGCAAAAGTTTTTAAGATATAGTAATAGGCTTATGTAAATACAATTTATAGAACCAAACTATGAATATTTAAAGATCTTTTCAATAGAATAATAGTATGTGATACTATAAAAAATTTTTTATTAGATATAGAATTAAATATATGAGATTATAAAAATTTCTAAATAACGATGGTATAACTTATTTAAAATGGCTCCAAATCAATAAAGGCATAATTGTATATTTTTAATAACGTTTATTGTTATTTGCTTTAAAGTTTTAAATATAAATTTTGATTTAAATTTCTTTGATTTCGCTTCTATATTTGGGACGGTCCTATCTGTAACCCCGAATATTAAATATATCTGTTAATAAATGAGTGACCTGTTTGTTAACAGGTGACCTTTTTATTAACGAGTGACCCATATATCATTTTAAACCGGTTTGCCAAAACCATAACCCGGTTGGTAAATTTTTCGGGTCAGATAATCGGGTATACAGTTTTCCAGGTCAGAGGTTGGAACCCTATATATACGTACATTTTATTTTACTTTATTTTTTAGTTTATTTATTTTATTCAATTTATGTAAAAAGATTCGACTATTGAGCATATGCAAGGTAACTATTTTTGTAATATGCATATATATAATAGTAGAAATAATTCTGGTTTAGGAAATAAGACGCGACATTTGTTGTTTTCCTAGGGGTAGCTTATTTTCAAAATAAAAATTTTGTTTCGTTTGGAAATTACAGTATTGTCATTTCCGAATTTATGCTAAAAATACGCAAATAATAAACCTTTGTATATAGAATTTTAATATAAAAATAAGCAATTTAAAATTTTAACCTTTTTAATAATTTTTTAAAAAAATACGCAAATGTAAACCTTCTTTTAATTTGTCTATGATGGCAACGCATTCTCTGACCTGACCGGAATGACAAAATCAGGTAATTTTCTAGGGGGGGTAAAAAAAGTTGAAATTATATATAAGAATCTGACTATATATATATTAAAAAATAGAGGGTAGGTCTCTGATAAAAAATAATCAGGTGATTAATGACACTGCCCTTAGATAATTTGATAATCATCAAATCTAAAAATAAATCTGGTCTATTACTGCATTATATATTGTTTTTTGTTATACAGTCTCCCTCCCTATAGTCACTTCCCATATAATCACTAACTTCATACAATCATATAGTTTTTGGATACCGGTTTTTTTGTTATTAAAAACTCTTTTATATAGTCACAAATGCTTATAATCACTATCACACATATTTTTATATTTATAGATGCTTTTTAATAGTAAAATTTCTTCTATACAATCACATCTACATTTAAGTTTTATAACGATGAAACCACTTTTCTGATGTAGACATGATTAAAATACTTTCTGATAATTAAAGTATTTTTGCTTTAATGTGATTCTTCTTAAATTGGTTAGTTCGTGCTTCAGAACTCAAACTTAGTGATTCTGGTTGATCAATATTTTTCGACCAACCAAGCCAATGAAATTTTATCAGCTTAGTTGGCTTAGCCAAAAAAATTTTAAATAAATTATAATTTGATCAAAACAACTTGCAATAATTATCTTGGTACTACAGTTTCATGAATAAACCCGATTAGAAGATATCTTACTATATATAATTATGTGATTCAAAAATTAAAAATTAATGTATCCTATCAAATAGGATTACAGTCACTGAGCAGTCTCGGTTATTTTACCGACAGTAATTCTGGTATTGTCATTAGGGTCAGATTTGGAATTAAAGTTAAGGATAGTGCAATTTTTAAAAACTTAGCGATGAAATAACCTGTCAGTAAACTAATTGTTGGTGAACTGATTGTTGATCAGTGAAATGACACAGACCCGTTAATATGAGTTTTATAAGTCTTGAGAAAAAAGTTTTTTTTTTACTTATAAAAACGGCTAGCCGATTTTAGAAAAAATCAGCCGACTGGGTTAAAAAATTGGCTTAGCCAATTTTTTAAATTTCAGCCTGGATTACTACTCAAATTAATACTGTTCCAAAGTACACAACAAACTGGGTTTCAAACTCTGCTGGTTATACATATGAATATGCATTCACACGGACTTTTATGACAGTTAGCCAACTATAGAAAATCCATCATAATAGATTTTTTATAGAGGCTAACTGCGCATATAGGTTTGATAACAGGTTTTTCTTTAACGGCCTTATATAAATAAAATAATAAATGACAATCACGAACCTGTATTTACCAGAAGGTATCACAGGAAATTTGGAAGCATGTAACAAGTTCATTATAATCGCATGGTAGGCATTTTCAATTAATAATCTATATTTACTAAATTGTGGGAATTATTATTATAAATAGCGATTAAGTGCTAACAATAGCTAACAATTAATTTTTTAAAGAAAAAGAACTTTTATTTCTATCGGGAAAAGCCAAAATGTAGGTCTTGATTCAAAGATTTGTTCAAGATATCTGATTAAAGAATTGAATAGCATTATGAAATATGTAAAGAGAATAATAGTTATACATCTATTTAAAAAAAAAAGATCATTACATTCATTAATAAACATTTCAATGTAATTTTTGAATATGTAGCATAAGAGCAGCGTTTATATGAATGCAATTTTTCACTTAGCATTATAAATTAAATTTTTTTCTGCCTGCATCTTCGAATATTATGGTTTTTTCCACTACTTTTTTCACAAGTATTTTGGTCTTCTGGTAAGTGAACTTTTCTATTTTAGTGAATGTCATTCCAATTTATAATGTGTTTGGTATAACGGTAATATTTACAATTGAAAATAATAATTTTATAGGCAAATTGTTTAGAAATCGAAACAAAAAAAAATTATGAATACTATAGATAAGTACCTTATTTTATACTTATATTAAATATATAATTACTAATTTCTATTTGGTTTATATATAGTAACGAAGACATTTCTTATGCACCGGAAGTAAAATTTGAGTTACATATATTCGTATGTATATAAATACTTTATTGAAATTAATATTTAAAAAATATGGCGCTATTAATAAATTTTATATATTTCTCAATAAGTGATAATTGTGGTATTTAGATTTCTTGTATTATACTTACATTTATTACTAATGTTTTAGGATTTCAATACATGTATTTGCCTTTTTAAGGTATAATTGTAGTTTTTAGATTTCTTGTACTGTACGAACAAGTTAAATCATGAGATTTTGCTTAAGCCACAATGGGCACCAATTCATACGACGCAAAATTTCTTGGATTCGTATTTGTAATATTTTTAAAAATTAGCTTTTATAAATAAATATTTTAAGTTGGGCCTTCATAATTATTTTCAAATTTGGGTTTCGATGTGTAAATTCCCTTTATTATTGCTATAAAAACTCTGCTGCAAAACCTATTACTAGTATTCTTTTTAATACAGAGCATGCGGTTCACTAATGCAAATTAGTAACATTATCTAAATTCAATTAATATAATTTATAGGCACAACAACATCGGCATTACTAAAATACACTTAATACTTAACTTTAACCTTAATTCAGACCGTGTTTTGCCTATAAGTTATGTGCCCATAGCTTTCACTAATAAATAAACCACATTTTTATTTTTATCTCTATTAAATTACATTTTTTATTTTTAATATAAGTCATGATTATATAGAGGTAACTTTTGTAGAGTCACACTTCTTTATAATTAAACGAGTAGTTTGTGCCCAACTGTGTGATTATATGGGTGGACAACTGTACTTCAGACAATAAAATATTAATTAAGCTTTTGGCTAGCTGATCTTAAAGCAATTTACAAATTGGTAAATTTTAAATTTACAAATTAGTAAATGTTGATCTAATTATAAATTTACAAATTGGTAAATTTTAAATTACAAATTAGTAAATAAAATTTCAAGTTTCAAGTTTTTTGTTAGATACATTTTCAAAATAACCCACTGTTTGGCGATGATTTACGAGAAATTTTTACCATGCTAACTAAAAAAAATTTATAACAAGCCTTGTAGGGCATATCTCAGAGCATCTGAATCTCAAATTTTATGAAAAAATGTTGAAAACTCATGGAGATATCAACATTTTTGTAAATTCAGACGCATACGTTTTCGCAAGTTTTTCTCTAAACTTCTACTAATTCCAAGGCACTTTCTCAAATGAAACCTAAAAAATCAACTAAGTAACCTGATAGAGTAGGTATTCAAGAGTTTATTATAAAAATTTCAGCTCATTTAGTCAAATATTCATCGATTAACAACGATTTTTTATTTTATTTTATTTTATTTTTTTTTAATTTTAATAGTGAGACCTTGCTCTTATCTTTATTAAATTTAATGGAAACTTTTTACAGTTGGAAAAAATTTTATTGTTTAAATCTAATGCTAAGAAAAAGAACTCAGACATATAGCTAGATAAACAAAAATAAACCTAGTACTTATTAGTGGCCTAAACCAACCAGAGTGGCCAAGGCTCACCTAGATTTGATTATTAGTTAATATACTTGAAAAGTGTGTAAGATATTTAATTCAGTGGGGTACCAATAAGGGCAGTGTCATTAATCACCTGATTATTTTTTATTAGAGGCCTACCCCCCTCCCTCTTCCTTAATATATAAATAGTCAGGTTCTTATATATAATTTTAACTTTTTTTACCCCCTCCCCCCCTAAAAAATCACCTGATTTTTGTTACTCCCCTAATCTATTTTCTGAATTGATTTATTTATAATGGAATTGTTATTATTAGTTTCGATTGTAGGTATAATAGATATAGAAGATTCAGAGTCTGTAGGCTAATTTTGTGAAATTGTTTGTTGATAGTATGATCTTGAGGTGCAGTATGGAATCCAGATTTTTGTATAGATTTGTTGGTTGAGATGAAGTAAAAATTGAATTGCAAGGGACCTAGCAGACTTTGAAGATGGGGCAGTTTCTTGTAATATGTTAATTAGTTCTAATAGAATAAGACCTGATAGAGTTGAATATAACGAAGGCTTGTATGAAAAATGATGAATTTGAAGACTATAAGTTTTAAAATTTTGGAGTGAAGATTTTCAGCCTGGGTTGGAGAGATATCTAGTTTGTCAGAACTAAGTATTTGGTTTAAAGAATTGTTTATAAGATCTAATAATAGATTGGTATTTGGGCAAGTAACCCAATGCAAGGCGTAATTTGCCTGTTGGCATATATGACAGATATTAGAGTATGAAGGATATCTTTTATGAAGAATATGTGGAGAAGGAAGCTCATCAAGTAATAGTTTAACTCTAAAAGATTTTAGAGTAGAGGATTGGAAGCTATGTGAAAGTTGCTAATTTTTTGGTTATTATTAATATATACCATGAAGCGTTCCAATTAATAAGTTGTGAAATTTGATTTTATTGCTGGAAGCGGTTTTGTGATGTCCACAATGCAATTATATGTGCTCTGCAGATTGTTCTAATGCTGCGATGAATAGGAAGTTCTATTGGATAGTTATCTGAAGTAGGTGTAAATTGGGAATTATATATGTTGTTTGGGTTAAAAATAAGATAGGGTGCTATATGATGGTTGCGTCTAGTTGATCAGCTTATTATTAAAATTGTCATCTTCATGTGCATTTACTTTATGCAAGGTGATATTAAGATTGTAGGACTTAATTAAATTAAGTAATGTATTTCATATTGACCAATAGAGTATATTTAAAAAGTTTGGAAGTGGTATAGTATTAATTAAGCTTTGAAATTTAGAGATAATTGATTGTGAATCTGTATAGATTTGAATAGTACAGTTTCTAGGAGCTGTACTTATTGCAGCTAAAATTGCAAGTAGTTCTGTTTTAAATGAGCATGGCCAAAATTTGGTTTGTGCTTGGAAGGAATGTATAATATTTTGGTTAGCTATTTGTATCCAACCAATTCCCATAGAACATTGGGGATTGCCTAGATTAATAACAGACCCATCTGTATAAAAGATGAGTTCTGAAAAACTATTATTGTAATGTGTAAATGACTGAAGAGTATCATAAGCTTGACTTGGCTCAAATATATGAAGAAATTGTATAGTAGAAATATTAAGATTTGGTAGTGGTGGAATATGAATTGGATTTCTAAGTGCAATTGAATATATGAGATCTAAAAAATTAGCATTTAAGTTAATTGTTTTGTCAGAATTCAGTCTGCCAAAAAATTTTGTAGCATGACTAGTAGATATTAGGATGGTGCATTTGTTTTGGATTATTTTGGTATTAAAAGAACAATTTTTGCATGGTGATATAGTGATTGGTGAAGTGGGATATAAATTTGTAAATTGTGTTTGGATAGAGCATTGCCAGTGAGTTATTAATGTAAAGTCTGATGCAGTTGGTTGGTGGCGGGCTTTGCCTATAATAATTTGATTATCTAATAATGTAATAACCCAAGGCTTGGCATGTTTTGAAAAATGACCAGTAGTATAGCTATAATAGTTTGTAGAAGGTAAATTTATGTGTGGATAAATAGTATGTTCATAGGAGTGGCTAGTAACTTTATCTTCTAAAAAGGTAAACCATTGGGGGGTTCAACCTTTAGGGATTTTGTGTAGTCTGGGTGAAATATGTTTTCAATCTAGTAAGCATGAATTGTTATATGTTGTGAGTTGATCAAGAAAAAGTATATGGTGATGTCGAATTTGGTTTTTAAAAGTTGTGTATTTAGGATGTGTAGCAAGAATAGATTCTAACCTTCTTTGATTATAAAAGGAATGTTAGAGTAAGTATTAGAGATAATTGACCAATTAAGATGTTTGAAAAGCTAAATAATTTTAAAGGTTGTAGTTATTTTATTAGGTCCATCAATTGTAGGATTAGAGTGTAAGAAGATACTAATAGGTGACCAGAGATTATTTTGAAGTTGTTGAATCCTAATAAGAGTAGTAGTGCTTAATAGACTATTGTTGTTTAATCTTTTAATAAAGTTGGATAGGTGGTGTTGAAGTTGTATATCCCAGATATTTTTAATATTGTAAATTTGAGGATGAAGTAAAGTACTAGTGGGGATTGTGCAGTTAAGTTTGGCTTTATGCTTTATTAATCCTATATGCTGTGTTAAGATTTTGTTACATGTTGACTGGCTCAATACTATATTTTGTATCTGGTATTCTATTGTAGGAATAATAATGATATTAATGATATAGCGTGCTTGAGTATCTGTAATTTGTTTTGTACGAGCAATTTGTATAAGCTGGCTTGATTCAGCAATAATGAGTTTGGTTTGTTAAAATTGTTTGTTGTCTAAAGTGAACCAGCACCCAAGAAACTTAAAAGGCTGATTTGGTTGTTGAAGAGGAAGAGGATGGTTGTTGTATATAATTGGGTTGTAGTTTTGTTGTTTAATATTGGTTGAAAGTATTGATTTAGTTGGGTTAACTTGGATGTTTGCCATAGAATAGAAGGATTCTGCAATAGTAAGAATCTTGGAGAGCTTAGTTTGGGATGATGCTATCCATAAAGTAACATCCATATATGCTAGAACTGAACATTTGGTTTGTAAATGGTCAGCTGTAAGATTTTTGAAGTTAGTAAGCCAGAAAGCTTCAATTGTATAGCCAGGTGAATTTGAGTATATGTATGAAATAAAAGGATCATAGTAAATCCGCCAAAAAAGAGGTGTTATTGTTTCTCCTTGATCAATACTATTTTGGACTTGATAGGATTGTATAAGTCCCAAGTTAGTAATAACTTTGTTTTGTCAATCAGTTAAAATATTTAAAAGGGTATTAACAATATTAGTAGGCAAAAGTAAGCATGTAAGGGCATGTTCTAGAAGAGTAGAGTTAACAAAGTCATAAGCTTTACTCATATCTTGTGATAGAAGCCATATTTCTTTGTGATTGCAGTTGGCATCTTCTATAAGATTGTTAAGGATATGAATAGGAATAGAAGTACTATTCCCAGGAAGAGCAACATAGTTATATGGTGAAAGGATAGGATATTGTGAAAAAACTTGATTTAGTCTGTTGGTAACAATTTTGGTATAGATTTTTCTGGTGTGTTCAATAAGGCTTATTGGGCGTGTAAGATTAAGATTACCATCAAACTTATTGTTTTTTGAAATAGGAAAGATTCTTCCCTTTTTCCATTATTTGGGAATTGAGTTTTGTATAAGGCACCAGTTAAAAAGTGATGTAAGAATAGTAATACCAGTTGAGTTAAAATGTTTGATCATTTCATAGCTAATACCTGTAGGACCACAGGTTTTACCATTAGGGAGTTGAGAAATTGTTTGGATGACTTCTTCTTCTGTTATAGGAAGAGCTAGTGATATATACCATTCAGACTTAATATATGAAGGTGGACGATATTGTTGATTCCAAAAGTTATCAAATAAATTCTGATTGATAGGTCTGTATGCAGTCCAATTATTAAAATGTGATTGGATATGTTGTTTAATTAGAGTAGAATCGGTAATAAGTTGATTTTGAAGTTTAATATTTGTAAAATGAACAGGAGGTTGATAGCGATGAAGTATACTGTTTATAGCTTGTGTAGGTTTAGTAACAAGAGATTCGCATCTTTTTTCAGAGGCTTGATTGATTTGTTGATGAAGAAGAAGGGAGTATTCCAAGTGATATACATGATATATTTGTTTCCAAATACTTTGTGCATGTACTAGCCATGTTTGAATTTGATTAGGGTCAAGAGATATAAGAGGATTAAGATTGCACTTTGCTTTTGAGTTTATAAATAAGATATGTGAATTTATGTGAGGTAGGTAAAAAGTAGAGTTGCTTTTTAAAAGTTTTATCAGGTGTCCTAGCTTTTTAAGACCAATATGAAGTGCAGTACAGTGTGGTGTATATTTATGATTGTAGCTTCGTTTACAAGTTATTTTATTAGGTATCTTTTGGATTGCAGCTTGTATGGTGCATTGTTGTATTTTGTGCCAGGTTGTATCAATGCTTT
>QKWP01001231.1:73960-93338 GCA_003550325.1 Gigaspora rosea | reverse complement strand
TTTTGGGAACTTTTTTTTTTTTTTTTTTTTTTTTTTTTTTTTTTAGAGAACGTTGTATTTTAAAAAAAGTTAAAGATGTGTAAAAGTTCTATCTAATATATGAAATATAGCTTATATATACCAAACCAAAACGGCTAACCAAAAAAATTTTTACTATGATGCTCAAATATAACTTCACATAGATTGTTCGGGGTCCTATTAGTATTATTATTTTTTTAGCTCTTTGAATGCGAAATGAATATATGAGATCATAATGTTATAATTATGATGTTGTAATTGAGGTTATTTTTAATATATCGATATATAAATTATGTAATATTCAAATCTTTATTTTAATAAAATACAACTATATGAAAAAATAAATACAATTATCGTCGTGCCACTTGACAATATTATATGTTTAGCACTCGTTCTTTATTACTATATAAATTATTTATTTATTAAAAAAACAAAAAAAAACTGACAGATCATACTAGTAAAGGAAATTTTATGTTCATCCTAGAAAAAATCACGGGTTCAAAACCCTCAACCTTTAACGAAGCAATGCAGTTTTTCTTTCAGATCGACCAAATCAAATACCCACTTTCTGTGTCCTAACCTTTTCAATAAAAAACAAATATTAGTTAGTTTCGTTAAAAAAAAATGAAGCTCAGAATAAGCATTTATTGTCGCAGATTAAAATGAAATCAGATTAAAATGAAACTAGGGACCTCTTTTGTTTATCTTTAAAGCTTATGAAACCCACATATACTCGTTTATTAATAACTCTAACCTTAAACCCTAACCCTAATGCTAAAAAAACCTCTAACAAATATTCTCTAAAAAATTTTAAAAATTTGCTTAAAAAAATAGAAAATTCATTTTAATCCGATTTCATTTTAATCTGTCACATTTATTATCATTTATACCAGTTTTACAGTTTCTCGCACTAATCACCCAGATCTGAGCCTTCAAGCGCCCATTTCAACGTTCCCACTACTCCAATAAAGAAAAAGCTACAAAAAGAAAGTGTTTTAGTTTTATTATTTTTTAAAAAAAAAAGCTCAAAATAAAGTAAAACTGGTGCTTATCATTCGTTCTAGCCAAAAAAAAAAGTAACTATATATTGTCTAGCAAGTAACTTAGATTAGGGTTATGGTTAGAGTGAATGCCTAGTTAGGGTTTGGGTTTAGGTTATTATATAGTAAAATCGCTCACAACTTTTTGTTCAATGGTTTCTTATACGAAATAAGCTTTTTTTGACAAAAGAAACGGTTTGTTATGAATTTTCCTAATCGTGTTACATCCAAATAATTACATGGGGTAAAATTGTTATGGCGATACTAGGGTAAATGATTAAACCTAATTGGGCGCACAGGATCATGGAATGGCATTTGATTTCGAGGTAGGTCAGAGGTTGGGCAATCATGTGATTTGGAAAATCTCACCTACATCCTGTACCAGTTGTCTTGGTGAGACAATTCGAATGGTATAAAAATCATTTAGATTGGACTGATAGGTCACAAGTTGTTGCAAATTCTGCCACAATACCCTTATCCACTACAATATCCCTTCCAATTTTGTGTAATACATAATTGTAAATAACTTGTGATCCTGTAATCCAAATTGAATAATTTTGGTACTATTCGATTCATCTCATCGAGACAAATCGAATAGTACCAAAATTATTCGATTTGGACCAATAGATCCAGAGTTATACCAAAATTCTCTTAACTTCGCTACAATACTCATACTTATATATTGTAAAGTTTTCTTTAGTTGGTTCAAATTTTCTTTAGCTACACAAAATAAATTAATTCTGATTGATTGAATCTATATTGTTTACAATTCTAATTGGTCGATTACCTGATTTTATATGATTATAATATGATTACTATAAAAAAAATAATCTATGTTCACCCTATCTTTAAGGGTAGGATCTTTTCTCACGATGTATAAGCTCTAAATTAATGGGACCCTATTTTTAATTGGATAATATTGTAAATCATTTCTTTTTTGGCCAAAAGAAGCCCTAAATTACAGGCACCTGATGTAAACAAAGACCTTACCCTTAAAAAAATTAACTATTATATAAAAGTAATTACTCAAGAATTACTAAACCAAATCATCTAAATTTTTATATATCATAGAAGAATATTGAAACTAAGATAAAAATTTGAGCTAATTTGGATCCCTAGTTATTGAGATATCTATCATCAAATTTGGAATAAAAATAGCAAAAATTTTATATTAAAAAATTCGTTATTTTTACTCAAATTTGATGATTGATATTTCTTTAACTAGTGATCCAAATCGGGCCAAATTTTTATTATAGTTAGTATTATTCATCTATATAATATATAAAAATTTCAGAATATTTGGTCCAGTAATTCTTGAGTAATCACTTGTATATAATAGACAATTTTTTTAAAAGAATTAACTATTGTATACAAGCAATTACTCAAGAATTACTAGACCAAATCAGCTAAAATTTTTGTAAATTATAGAAAAATATCGATATTATCTTTAGTAAAAATTTGTGCCAATTTGAATCACTAGTTATCAAGATATCCATTATCAAAGTTCAAGTAAAAATAGCAAATTTTTTTAATAATATTATTTATGTTGCTTGTTATTAAATTTGAACTAGAATTCAATTATTTTTTATTGTATTTGTGATTATATTAGGAAAAATTATATAGTTACTATTAAATGGTTTTTAAAAAAAGTATATATAGTGATTGCTATATTAATGTGATTATAAATAGGGAAATTAAATAAAAATAAGGGGTTAAAAAATTTGTGACTTTATTAAGGTTATGACTATAGCAAGTGTGACTATAGCAGGACCCCGGACAATTCTAATGAATGTGGGAGGTAAAAAGTGGGTAGATTTTTTGGGCCAAACTCATCTAAATTCTGGTCAAAATTAAAAATTAATTTTAATTTTAACCAGAATTAAGGTGAATTTGGTCCAAAATCTACCCACTTTTTACCTTACCACCTACTATAGAATTGTCCGGGGTCCTACTATAGCAGGACCCCGAGCTATACATAGATAGGTCACTATTTGCTTTTGCTTATTTTTGACTATTTTTTGTAGATCTTTTCCATATTTAGTAATATTAATACTTATTTTTGACCATTTTTCAGTAGATCTTTTCTATTTTTAGTAATATATTAGAGTGCCTACTTTTATCATCTGATTTCAGTTTATTAGTAGCCCTTACCCCCCCTCCCTAGATATGAAAATTATCAGGTCTTATATATAATTTCCAAAATTTTTGACCCTCCCTCCTAGAAAATCAGGTGATAAAAGTAGGCTCCCTTAAGATTTTTTAAAATAGTTAGATGTTTATAGATTGCTCGGGGTTCTACTATAGCCAGGGATGACTGTATATAGTTCATGTTTTTTTAGAAAAAAAACTTTAATCAAAGGTAACTGCCTAATCAAATTTGATAAAATTTTTTTTTTAACAAATTCAAATAAAAAAATTCATCGAAGTTGATAAGGTAGTTGTCTAAATACTTTCAATCAAAGTTAGAGAATATTTTGCCAAGTTCATTATTTTAATAAATGCTTGTGTTTTTTAAAAACTGTGATTAAAAATATCTCAACAACCACCTAATTAATTTCAATAAAAAATTTTTTAAATTTGAATTCTGCATATTCATAGAGTTCGGATAAAAAAATTTATCGAATTTGGTTTGGTGGTTGTCAAGCAGAGATGGTAAATAACCTGGTCATTTGCCAATTTTTCAAATAATCTCAAATGATCTCAAAATGACCACTCATTTGAAGTCATTCGAATTTTGGGTCATTTGGAAATAACTCGTGACCAAATGACTATGGTCATTTCCAAATGACCAGAGTTATTTGGTTATTAGGTCATTTTGCATAGAGTTGACATCCTACCAATCACGAAAATCTTGTATATAATGCATGTTTTAAGGATAGAGGGTATGTTGATCATTTCTAATATGAAATCGATAGTAATTTTTTTTCGTGTAATGCATGTGGAAATCAAATCTATCTAGCATTTTTTATGATATGTATAAATTTTTTTTTGTACTATTGATTAGTTTTTTTTATATTCTTTTTAAGCTTTTTTTTCTTTTATTGTATCACCGACATCTAATTTAGGAAGACTCCCTTTAGTTAAGTAGAATATAGATCCAACAAGTGATATGTTGTTTCTTTTAGCTTTGCCTTTTTTTTTTAGTGATTACTTTTTCCTTAGAGTTTCTTTAGGACGGCTCTTAGTGGAATCTGAAACCGGTGAACTATACTTAATAAAATGAAGCCAAAGAACACTCTGGTGAAGGCTCATGGTGGCTTTGATGTGCAAATTACTTTGAATAGCACCTTTGGCTAAGTGTAAATTCTGTAATTGTTACATTGTTTTTTTTTAGTTTTTTTTTTTTTTGATCTATTTTACTGTTTTTCAAGTTATTTTCTGCTTTACTGACTTTTTTTCATTGGAGTTTATTTTTTAGAATGGTTCTGTAATATGGAACCCAAAGTATAGTAAACTATACTTGAAATAGAGTAAAGCCAGAAGAAATGCCATCATAAAGGTGAAAGACTAATTGAACCACTAGTATAGGATTTAGAAAGTTTTATCTAGTTGATACGCTATTGGCTAAATGGCATAAATATTCTAAAGAATTAATAATTTTTATATGTAATTTAATAGTAATGTTAGTTATTATTTTATTGTAATAAAATAAATTTTTTAATATTAATTGATCCTTCTGTGAGATATAGTAATCGGGGAACTATCGTTATAATATTGTATTTCCAAAAATTCATTGTGCGAAATGCAAGTTTCATTATTAAAGAAATTTTTTTTAATTTTTTTTTTATTGAAATTTTTATTAAGAAACAATTAATACAAAACCAAATGCCACCAAAAAGTAAATACCAAAAAAGAATATCAAATGAAAGCTAACAACAAAGAAAGGCTAAAAGAAATAAACCTACGAACCACCCCTAATCCTAACCTTAACCCAAACTTTAACTATATTTTTGTATAGTACTGTTTACATTACGACGAAACCAAGACCCAAATTACTGTCACCAAAACCAAAGGTGTTGTCCTAAGAGAAACTTCAACTACTTTGTGGTTTGGTTAGATTGGCGATTAATTTCCTCTGGCTTGGCTCTATTTAGCAACCGTTCTATAGAATAAACTCCAAAATAAAATGAAAACAACAGCAGAAACGAAAAAAAGTTGAAAAAAAACAATGTTCTATTTATTGAATCTATAGCCTACTTACCCAAAAGTAAATTTTTCTAAAGTAAACGTTAATAAAAAAAATTAAAAAAAAAGAAAAAAAATCAAATATGATTGGGTAGTTATTTGTTCTAGAAGTCCAATAGAATAAATTACTATCCAAAAATTTCAAGGGAACTTTCAGAGTAACCCAGAAATTTTCGGGTTAATCCAGAAAAGTTTTACTGCATATACAAGTATATTTTTTTAAAATGGAATTGCTTCTAGAAATTTCCTACTATAAATAGAGGTTTTAATTTACACGCCACGAAATTTTGACAAGGGTTTATCGTAACCTTAAGAATTTTTATCAGGGGTGTATTTTTTGTAACATATGATTTTCTCTTGTACCACGAAAATCATATGAAAAATAATCGACATACCCTCTACCCTTAAATAATGCATATGTTCGATTACGTCAATTATTAATTAACATGCCATTTGTAAATTCGAAAATTTATATCATTTTACAATCGGTAAATTATTATTCACGAACTTTTTTTTTTTAAAAAAGTAAATACATTATTTTTTTTTAAAAGAAAAAAGTAAATACATTATTTTTTTTTTTAAAAAAAAATAAATACATTATTTTTTGTCTAGTGTTTTTTTTAATCACTTCATACCTGATCTTATGATTCGATTAGAATGTCGTTTTACAACCGGTCTGGAAATGACCTAGTCATTAGCCAAAATACAAATGGCTATCATATCATGTGTAATAATTTTTATTAGATAGCATCTAGCAACGTTTTAATCAATTTTGATTGGCTAAAAGTATTAGATAATCGATTAACCAGAGTTAAATGACCTTAAGTCATTTGGGCCGTGAAATGACTAATGACTGGTCATTTGTCATTTGAGTCATTTGGGTCATTTAAAGTCATTTACCATCCCCTGTTGTCAAGATACCTTCGATCAAAGTCTGAGAAAATTTTTCCGTGGCTATAGATGTTTAGATTATTTTAAAATTTGATCGAAGGTATCTCGACAACCACCTAACCAAATTCGACGATTTTTTGTTTTATTCAAATTCCACAGATTCATGGAATTCGAATAAAGGTGATTGTCGAGATACCTTCGATCAAAGTTAGAGAAAATTTTGTCGCGACTATTATTTTGATAGACGTTTAGATTTTTTCAAAACTTTGATCGAAGGTATCTCAACAGCCACCTGACCAAATTTGATGGATGTTTTTTTTTTATTTGAAATTCTAAGATCCATAGAATTCGAATAAAAAAAAATTCATCGAATTTAATCAGGTGATTGTCGAGGTACCTTCGATCATATTTTTTTAAAAAATTTAAACGCCTATCAAAATTTTCTCTGAGGGTATCTTGACAACCACCTGATCAAATTCAATGAATTTTTTTTTTTTTTATTTGAATTTATGAAGCTAAAAATTCAAATAAATAACAAAGTCATCAAGTTTAATTAAGTAGTGTCGAGATATTTTCGATCAAAGTATTTAAAAAAACACGGGTATGTGGAAATATCAAGAAAGTGGTGTAGAAATATCAGTTCCTAAATTTATTTTAAAAATAAAATGATTAAAAATTAAATATTACTGTAATAACTACAATATTTAACTTAATAAATTAGTTGTAATTAATATACAGTATCGGTGTATAAAATTCTAGTTTCAAATTATGTGCACTATACGAGCATTGACTCACTATAAATACAGTCAGCCCTCGTTAAAGAGGATCCCTCGCTATAACGGAATAGTTCTCCGAAATAATTAAACCATTATGCTATATAACATTATAGTGGATTACGATATAACGAGAAGAATTTCCAGCCCGATCAATATGTTATAACGCGGGCAGATGTATATGCATGCGCTCACTTTTAAAATTACAAAAGCTTGTTACATAAAATAAAATTTATGTACATCACCAATTTTATACTTGACAGTAACACTTAATTAAATTAGTCAAATTGATTACGACAATCATGTTTAAAGAATAAATAAAAAAAAAAATTGCCATTTTAATGCTATACAGTAAAACTATAATCCGTTAGACTCCTGTATGACATGAATGAGATCACACATCTCGCGCCAGATCACGTATTAATATGCTAGCACTAGTTTTATCTCGAAAAAACCCGTACATGAGGGTGAGTAATTTAATGTATATGAAATTTCAAGCTCCGAAACCTGTTAAAAGAGGATACCCATTATAGATATTTGCAACTCATATCGGCTGATCCCCAGATTAGAGTGCGTCAATTATATATAATTTCATATATCTAATGAGATGCGTCATTGATATCTGATATGTGTTCTAACTGCGTATAAAGATAGATGAAATTCCGATAAAGTTTTGGTGGCGCTTAACCCTTTTTTGAAACAATCATAGGATTAATTAACATTTTGAAATTTTTAAATTAATAATTAATAAACAGGTTTTTTTTTTTTTGTAACTATTGTAACTAGTGTAACTATGCACGCATATTTTAGTGGCTTATACATTTACGGAGAAGAGAAATGTTACTATGAAGTGAATGAATGAATGAATTGGGTCAAGGCATTCATTTCACTTGATTATACAAGGGGTAAATCAAAGATCTCAAAACGAATATTGTGTGAATGTTGTTAAAGTATTACGTTACTAGTTACACTAGAATTGTATCACCAATTTCGTACTTTTAAACGTTACGTATGAGGTAAAGTAACTTTAACGCGGGACTGACACTGTGTACAAAACATTTTAATTTGGTAAATTCACGTGACCATTAACTTAATAATTATTTTTGCGAGTTGATCTTTTTTCTTACAAGGTGGGACCTCTAGTTCATTGAATATCATAAAATAAATCCCAAGTTACGCCAGTTAGACATATAGGAAATGGAAGACGACAACCATGGCTTTGAAGTTGTCACTGGCAGTACCGCACACCTTACTGCCCCTGACTCGCTCGGTATTTATAAAGCTAATCAAGTCGACGACAATACTTCTGTGTGTCCTATCCCACCGGGCTCTCCCGCTTATTCTTCTTCTTCAGTTAGTTCACCAAGAGAGCACTCTTCGACCCCTGTAAATGATTTCCAACAGACTTATTCGTTTGAACCTTATCGTGATAATCCTGAAGAGGTTTCAACTACTCAACTATTATATACTTCTTTTGATGGTCCAATTGACACAAGTAATGGCAAATGTCCGATAGGCAGTGAAGAAGATAGTGATTATCATTTTAATCATTCCTCAAGACGACATGCAAGAAAATTATGGATTGCTTCAATACTATCAACATTCTTTTTTTTCTTGGAATTATCTGGTGGTTGGATTACTGGAAGTTTGGCTCTACTGAGTGATTCGTTTCATTTATTAAGTGGTGAGTTTTTATTCACTAAGCAACTATGTGTTTATGTTTTACCTTTGATTACATCCTAATTAAAAATGTTTATAATGTCAGACATAATAAGTTTTGCTATATCACTTTTATCCATATACCTTGCCCGGAAACCTGCTACTAGATGTAAGTAATAAAATTTTCATCTTTATTTTAATTTAATTGTCGATCCGGACAAACATCGGCATAATCGTTGCAAATAGAGGCAACAGAAAATTTTTGTAAATTTTGAGACAAAATAACTATGATAGCACTATAATGGATAGTTTTCTTTATTATGCAATTGCTACCTGAAATTCTGATGAAAGTTATAGAGATAACCCCTATGGTTCTAATGAAGGTAAAAAAAAAAAAAAAAAAAAAAAAAAAAAGGACTAGTGCATGTAAATCGCGAAATAATAAGGTTTTCGCGATCATTTGTGTAGATCTGCCAAGAAATTTTAATATGACACGCAAACCTTTTACTTCATCGTGCTGATCTTATCCGGATCAGGAATTAAAAATTTTTTTTCTCCTCGCTCATATTGACTATGTTATACTGATTTGCCCTATTTAAACCACCCATAGCACATTCGTATGGTTATCATCGCGCTGAAATTTTGGGTGCACTTGCTTCAATTCTCCTCATATGGGCTCTTACCGGATATTTATGCGTTGAAGCCTATGATCGAATACAAAACCCACAAGAGATAGATGGTCCAACAATGTGTCTTATTGCTTCTATAGGTGTAGTTGTCAATATTGTGTAGGTTTTGATATTTATATCTAAAGTATTTATATCAATTTTAATAATTTTAATGTTTATATATGCCTTATTTATTTTTTTTTTTTTAGCTTGCTTCTCGTTTTAGGGCACCATGGCCATGGCCATGGTCACGATAGTCATGGCCACGATAGTCATGGCCACGATAGTCATAGCCACGATAGTCATGGACACAATCATTGTGGCGGTGATAGTGTTAATGTTCGATCAGCTCTGCTTCATGTTTTGGGCGATTTTATCTCATCATTAGGTGTTCTGATTTCATCGATAGTAATTACAATTGATTCAACTAAATCGTGGGTTGATCCATTGTGTACATTTTTCTTTTCTGCTCTCGTCATGTGTTCAACATTTGGGATTTTACGAAGTAGCTTAAGAGTTTTGATGGAGGGTTTGTATTTGTCTCCTTCATATTGATCATGTATACTTGTGAACTAAATATTATCTATAGCTACTCCGTTACATATCGACGCAAATGCCGTAAGGGGTGACTTAGAGAAAATCCAGGGTGTATCGAGTGTTCACGATTTACACAGTATGTCATATTATCCTTTGCGTTCTTATATCATACTAATATTTACTGTAATTAACTCATCTTTGTATTATATAGTATGGGATTTAACAGTTGGCAGAGTAAATTTCTTTCATTTTTTCTTTCTTCGATTTAAAAACCTATCTATTGTATAAATGCTTATTTGATTTGTTATACACTACAGACAACTCTCACTGCCCATCTTCAGCTTCGCCCGCATGATCCTGACAGTCAAGAAGAACCATTGATGCCCACTGATGTATTAGCGAAAGCTAGACGTATGTTAAAAGATAAATATGGCATCTTCCAGGTCACTATTCAAGTCGAATAATTTAGGTTCCATTTTTCTCAATATTGTAATGCGACATAATGATGATCGCGTTTTCATTATGTTATTACGTTATAAATAGCATTTTATACTACTCGTATATTTAACCGTAGTTTATTTCTTAATTGTACATCTTTTTATTAATTTAAGAAATTATGAGTAATCATATAATCATGTAACAAATTTTTTTTACAATGTCAGATTCTTTAACTAGATTCTGTAATAAAAGTCCAAAAAAAAAAGAATTTTTCTAAATAAACATGGGGTGTTTGTGGAACCTATTTTGAAGTGGATGGAGACCTAACTAAGGTTTTTCTTTCGTCGTTCATAATTATTTTTTATCCGTTCGGGACACGGGTATTATGCAAATCTGTGTAACATTTAAACCCAATTTTTCAACGAAAAAATAAATCCTTGCTTATGGTTAGGGTAAGGGTAGATTTGGGATTGGAGCGAGGGTTAGCTTATACCAAAAGAATTTTTTTTGTTAGAAACCAAAAGGTCGTTTCATAGTCGAAACTTTGAGATATCAGTTGTTTTTATATTACCCGTGTACGTGTACAAATAGAAATACTCAAAAAAAATAAAAATAAAAATAAAAAAAAAATAAAAAAAAAATAAAAATAATATAAATAAAAATAAAATAATCTAACAAATTTCGCTAACAACATTAATAAATCTTTCAACCGCCTTTTTCTCAATCTGATAATGCACTACTAATCTCGTCAGTGTAGATGCATTCCCAACAATTTTAATCCCATTTTCTCTCAACTTTTCCGCCAAGGCATCGGTACTACCAATTTTCGTCCCACTCGTATCAATAAATACCATGTTTGTATGAACGGGATTCACAATCCGAATGCCAAGTTTCGAAAGTCCGAATGCGAGTTCACGTGCCAAAATATGCGTTTCTTTTAGTCTATTTGGATAATTTGTTTCAAGTGCGAATTTCGCTGCCGCTGCTAGTAGACCTGATTGGCGCCATCTTTTTTCAGGGAAGTATAAACATCATAAAAAAAAAAAAGAAAAAAAAATTATATATATTTTTTAAATTACCCGTAAAATGCCATATAAAAGATCCCCATATATCAGATCCCAGACCTGGGTCTATAACATGGGTCAAGGTTTTGGTAAAATGTAAGAGACCCGGGGTATACAAATAGGAAAACACTAATAAAATATAATAAACCCTCCATTTATCAGACCCACACCCATACAAGAGACCCACGGGTCTACTAGAGGTTTTAAAAATTGGTGGAATGTAACAGACCCAGGTCGTCTATATGGCATTTTACGGTAATAACACATAAATTAACAATATATAAATTAATATATAGTACTAACCCACCACCAAACAATTTCCTCAAATGCCTAGCTCTCTTTATAAATTCCATGTTACCAACTATGATACTCCCAATTGGTGCGCCTAAACCTTTTGAAAAGCACAAATTCATAGAATCAAATAATTTCCCGTATTGTTTCATCTCAATTCCTGTCTCAGCACTTGCATTCCATAATCGTGCACCATCCAAATGTATTTTTAGACCTCTGTTTCTCGCAAATTCTGAGATCTTATAGAGTTCTTTGATCGGAAAGATCAAACCACGCAAGGTATTTTCCAAAGTGATTACACGTGTTGGAGCATAATGGATGTTTGTATCTGGAATAATGGAGGATTGAATTTCAGAGAGAGTTATGTGCATTTTATTAATTGGGATTAAAGGAGTAACCGAAGCGCGAGAGTGGAATGAGATGCCACCGGCTTCGTTAGCGTAAGAGTGAGAACGATGATCACATATAATTGAATATGGTGGGTATGAAAAATGTGAAAGGAGTGCTACTTGATTTGCCTTACGCGTATATTTGTTATTGTTTAATCAAATATATAATTTGTTTTTTCGCGGTTATTTGTTATAAAGAGATCACTTAGATTAGAATGAATTTTGTCTATTTAAATCGCTAAAGGAATGCATGATGATACCATCGTTCCGGATAATGTAAATAAAGCAGCTTCATGTCCCGTTAGTTTTGCCACATAAGACTCCAAGTCATTGGTTGATTTATCTTCCTAAAATGATATATCGAATAACATAATCTTTATTATTAACTGTTAACTGTTACAGTCAAACCTCTCTAAGTGCATGCTCTTGGTTTCACATTTTAACAGCGTGCATTTAGAGAAAGGGCATTTATAGAGGCCAAATTTATATTTGGGCCAGAACTTGAGTGTGAATTTAGAAAGAATTTATACAACAGTGTAATTATAATAATTTATGAGCACATACACCATAAACATCATCACCTTTTGAAGCTTTTACCATTGCTTCAAATATCTGCTGCGTTGGTGTTGTCACTTTATCAAAATTATATAAATCAAATTTTATTTTTAGGAAAAAAATAAAATTATAAAGAACATTATTAGAACATTTGATTTCACCAACCCGTATCGCTTCGAAAATCATATTCTACATCATGATCATTAAATCGTTGTTTTGAACTTGTTGAAGGATTATGATAATAACGATAAGAATAGTAACAGGATATATCATAAGATATAAAACGATAATTCTTAGTTACTCGGCGAAGCATTCTGTTGTCACACCTCTTATACGACAAGATGATTATAGTATGAAGAGGTTAGTATTGCGTCGGTGATTGAGGAATTATTAGGCTTTATCTAAAGAGGTAACAACGCAATTATGTATGGAGACACGATTAATATTTTTTTATTTATTGTCGTGGAAATTTTCAAAAATTTTTGGGGTGTATTTTCTTAGCTTTTTTTAATGGTTAAGTTAGGGATTAGGGTTGGTTTTGATAATAAAAGAGTATAAGTGGATTTTGGTATGGTTAAATCGGGGTCCCTAATTTCCAGCCGCGACATTATTAACTAGGAATAAGGATTCAAGAAATAAACTATGGAGAGTTCGAATCTATCTATATATTCCAAGGGAAAATGTGATCGAAGCCTGAATTTTACCAAGGTAATAAGGAAGGGTATTTATACACGACTGAGAACTACGATTTACTTTCGTATAAACATATATTAAACTAATCTACAGTATAAAAAAAATAACTATATGATCTACGAGACCTCCCTAAATGCAACCTCCCTAAATGCATGCCCTCCCTAAATGCACGTGCCCAACTAATACACGTTTGACTCAATTTTTACATATGGTCCGCATTTAGATAGGTCTGACTGTACGAAATTCTTTCAGTTGGATAAATAAAAATATGTTTATGGAAGATCGAAATTGTGTAAATACCTATTTACGTATTTTTGTTATTAAGATCTTCATAGTTTAATCTTGTACAACAATCTTGTACAACAATAGGACCCCCGGATAATACTAACAGAGGTACGAGGTGAGTTAAGGCCACTCCAATTTAAATCTATGTTTAACATAACCCCCCCCCCCCCTCGATTGAGCAAATTATGGGGGGGGAGTTAAACAACATATATATATATAATACTTAGATTCAAATTTTACTTTCATATTACTAAAATGAACCCATACCAAAATTAGAGTAGCTGCGTGATACAGTCATGCTAAACCTAGGAACATTATAGAAGTTAGTTAGAATTAATTAGTAAAATTTTATGAATCATAAAATTTTATAGAATTTTATTAATAAAATTTTATAAAATCTTATATTACACAAATTTTTATTAATTAATTCTAACTTAATGCACTAAGTAAACATATTTAGCACCTAAAAATATATCAAATCAGTAAAATTATTTTATTTTACTTAAAATTTGGCATAATTTGGATTTTTGATCAAAAAAGTTAAATTTAAGCATCTTTTCTTCAAATTTCAAGTAAAATAAAAACAATACTGCCAATTTAATGTATTTTTAGACTCTGAACAAGTTTATCTAGTGAATTAAGTTAGAATTTTTTTTGTTAATTAACCTGGTAGTCATATTATATTTTATTAGAAAGCAGCGAAATACATATGCAAATGTCTATTCACCACTGGCTTTTCAAGCCTTACAATTAAAACACAATTCATCCAGTTACTATAGGTACTTAACCGAGACCTGCCAGAGTAGATTTAACCTTACTAGTAACCGGGATATCAATATACCTCTAATTACTAGGTCGACGGTATAGCTCTACAGCTAGTCATAACCACCTACTTTTCTTTTAACCTTTTTTCACCTAGATCTGGCAGAGATGTTAACTAACGATAACTGCATATAGAAATAAAAGAAAAAAAACTTAACAGATATACGAAAGGGGAATAATACGGAACAAAAACAAAGGGTAAGTAAAAAAAAAAGAGGAAAAAATACTAAAACTAAACAGAAAAACAAAGATAAAGAACAAAATGAAAAAAGCAAAAAAAAAGTCAATGGTATAACATACATATTTTGAAGAAAAATGAAAATAGAAGAAAAAAGAAAGTGTAAACAATAATAAAAATTATATAATACTGCGCAAGGAAACGCTTTGCCAAAGTATTATATGTACATAATAGGAAATATAAAGGAACAATATGGAATTTAGTCTCCGCAGATCTGCCTACTCCACTGCGCCACGTCTCATTGTGCGTTCGTTCCTGTAGTGTTCCTGTTTATCCACCTGCATACCTTCTTCCCGATTAGAATAGAAACAACAATACCGATCTTTTGGAAGGGGTACGCCGGATTTCCCACTTTCCGTCCAAAATTCCAGAAAAAAAAAACTTCAAGTGAGAATATGATTGTAGGTGTATGGTCGAGTATGTACTTTTAGAAAGTGTGAGTTCTTCTTTGTAAAATCCTAACATCATCTAACTCTTCTCCTTTGGAGCGGGCTTAGTACTTTCTTCTCAGTAAGTGAAAAACTCTAAACTTGTCAGCAGGCAGTCTATGAACTTTACCTCTAAACGACAAGTACCGTCCCCACAGTAAGTGATAAACTCTGAACAAGTCGGCAGGTAGTCTATGAGCTCTACCTCTAAACGACAGGTGCTGTCTTATGGTTCCCAATTCTGGTCTCTTTCTAAGCTACAGTTTTTTGTTAAGGTTTTATTATAGAAGATTTTTGAATTTTGTTGGTACAAGTGATCATCGGAAAGAGTTGTCTGTGTGAATTAAGTTAGAATTAATTAGTAAAATTTTATAAATAATAAGATTATATAGAATTTTATTAATAAAATTCTATAAAATCTTATAATTTACAATATTTTACTAATTAATTCTAATATATTGCACTAGGTAAACTTGTTCAGAGCCTAAAAATACATTAAATTAGCAGTATTGTTTTTAGAAAATTACTATAAATTGGGGACGTCTAAAGCGGAGTGGATTCTTATAAAAAATATTTTATGAATTAACATTAGGATTAGAGCCATTTTAAATTAGGGTTAGATAGATTTCAAATTGTAATATATCCCTTAGTTTGTACTACTTCGCAGGCAAATTTGCCTGTAAAATTACTATAAATGTACCTCTGATCTATTTTTTTAATCATTTAAAATATTTAAATAAAATTTTGGTATTATAATATTTAAAAACAAGGATTATATTTTTAAATTATTTAAATTTATATTATAAGACAAAAAGTTTATATTGCTTATAAGCTGAAAATATTAAATTTTAAAGAAATTTTTTAACCAAAAAAATATTTTACAATATCTTGGCGAATTCTTTAAATATTGGTTTTAAAATTTCTAATGCAGTATTGTAGTTTATATAAAGGATGACAACTTTCATTATTTGACTTTATATGATTTACTTGTAAAAATTAAGACTTGTATTAGAAGTGAAAAATTTTTTTATAAACGGAAACATATAAAATTTGAGAAAACCCAAAGAAAAAATTCTATAGTAAAAGTTTCAAAACAAAAACTTTAAACTTTTATTACACCAAAGTTTTTTAATAATTTTAAAAAAATTTTATAATAAAGTTAATAAAACAGAACTAATATTATAATTTTTATTTAGAAAGTATATAGCTAAAATTAATATTTAAGGTTTTATTTAAAAAATTTAAAATTTTAAAATTTTCGCAGGCAAATATGCCTGCGTAACAAAGCAAGGGATAAGCAAAATTGCCTTCTCGACATTTTTAATTAATACACCAAAGTAGGTTTAGGCTGCCGTTTTTTGTATTTTTCAAGGTTTTCGCTTCTCTTTCGCCGAAGATCATCAAAATTCGATAATTTGATTGGTCATATATCACGTGATTTTGCTCTGCTTTAGACAAACCCTATAAATTACCACTGGTAATAATACCAGTAATCTACAATGCATAAAACAAAATAAACAAAACAAACAGTTTGTATTAAATAAAAATTAAATCTCTTTAATATTAGGGTAAGGGTAAAGGTTAGAAATTTAGCAAGGAATTTTTTTTTGCATAAAAAAAAGTAGTTTCATAGACAAAATTTTAGGTTAGAAGCAATTTTAACAATTTTTTGAAAAATTTTTGTTTTTGTTATACAAAAATTGATCTACATGTTACACCTGATCCTGAATTTTCATTGGTAAATTGATCACTGGTAATGAATACCAGTGGTAGTAAATAGCAAACTTTTTGTTTTTATTTTACTTGAAATTTGAAAAAAATGCTTACATTTAATTTTTTCAAATTTCAAATAAAATAAAAATAACTCTGCTGATTTGATATATTTTTAGATGCTGTACAAGTTTACTTAGTGCATTAAATTAGAATTAATTAGTAAAAGTTTGTGAATTATAAGATTTTATAGAATTTTATTAATAAAATTTTATAAAATTTTATAATTCATAAAATGTTACTAATTAATTCTAACTTCATGCACTAAACAAACTTATTTAGAACCTAAAAATATATTAAATTAGCAGAATTATTTTTATTTTACTTAAAATTTGAAAAAAGATACTTAAATTTTGATTTTTTTGATCAAAAATCCAAAACTATGCATCTATTCTCCAAATTTTAAGTAAATAAAAATAACTACCAATTTGATGCATTTTTAGGTGCTAAAGATGTTTATTTAATGCATAAAGTTAGAATTAATTAATAAAAATTTGTGTATTATAAGATTTTATAAATTTTATTAATAAAATTTTATAAAATCTTATGATTTATAAAATTTTATTAACTCCATGCACTAAGTAAAATTGTTAGCACCAAAAAAATATATATATGGGGGCCTGTCAATTAAAACACGGCTTATGGCTTTTTTTGCAAAAATGAGTTAACAATACTATCAAATAAAGCATGCATTCGATTATATAATTTAGCATTTAAAGCATTAATTTTCATAATAAAATTTTTGTCGATGCCTATTTTTCCAAATGCAGTATGTAAATAGAAGCATTCTAAAAATAGATTTTAGAAATTAGCTTGTTGATCCTTGCTGCATAGTCATAGAAAAGAGCTTATATGATTGGCTAATTCATGTAGATCAAACAGGTTCTACTAATAATAGATCATCATTGTTGTTGTTACACTAAATATCAAACGTGATTTTCTCAAAATGGAAAAAAAGCCATAAGCTGTGTTTTAATTGACAGGCCCCATATGTATATTTATACTCAGACTAGTTTGTATAAAATTTAGAGTCTGAATCTGGTTCTACATTGAACTAGACCCAAACCAGACCTATTCCAATTCTGGTAAAACCTGAACCAGATCTAATCTTATATTGTTTAAATCCTCTCTTTAAAAAATTTTGAATTTGTTAATTAAACAAAAAATTAAATTGGAATGCCTAATAGTAAATTTTTAGATATTTTGTTTACTTTTTTGGCCCAACCTTTTTTTAATTCTGGTCAAAATAAAATTAAATTTTAATTTGACCAGAATTTAGAAAGGTTTGGACCAAAAAAATAGTCAAATTTAATAAAAAATGTCCAGTTTAAATAATTGTACCTTTGCTAGTATTATTCAGGGTTCTACATTAATTCATTATGATCATATAAAAATTAAATATAATATGTTTAAAGTATATACTTTTTCAATAACAACAAATATAAAATTTAAAAAAAAATTTCTTATTATCTTATAACATATACACTATATCAAAAACAGTTGCCTAATGAAAAATTTAATAAATTTAATTTTGAACAATCTTAGAAATATTGTTTATTTTATAATTTTTAATTTATAATCTATATACCAAATAGTGAAAATCTATAGTAATATATAGAAAAAATCAATTATTGTTTATCAAATTTCTGTAATCTGGTACTGTTAGAGCAATAACAAATTTTTTACTAAACTAACCTTTCTTCTCTACTAAACAAAAGCTGTAGAGCACATTTTGCGATTCTAATAGTAGTATAATCATTAAAATTAAACTAGTAGATCACAAGATATCGTTAAAAAACATTTCGTAACTATATAGAGTTTCTATATAAATATTAATATTGTTTATACAGAAATTCTATATGGTTGCAAAAAGTTTTTTAATGGTATCTTGTAATCAACTAGTCCAAATTTAATAATTTTATTACTATTAAAATTGCAAGAATGTGCTCTACAACTTTTGTTTAGCAAAGAAGAAAGGTTAGCTTAGTAAAAAAATTTGGTATTGCTCTGATAGTTCTAGATTCTATAAATTTGATAAACAATAATTGATTTTTCTTAATTTTACTATATATAGTAATCAGTGTTGGGTGATATGGCAGTCAACCAAAAATTTGCTGGTCAAATTGGTCTGATCAAATTGGTCAATTGGTCAAACTGGTCAAATTGGTCAAGTCTATTATATAAATATTATATATATATTATATAATAAATTATATTTAAATATGCTATTTGACCAATTTGACCAGTACAGGTCCTTTGACTAGACCGGTCAAATTGGTCAAATTGGTCTGGTCCAATAGTCAAATTGGTCTGGTCAAGCCAACACTGATAGTAATATATGCAGCCCTATTTAGTATACAGATCACAAATTAAGTATTATTTTAATAATAACGATCTTAATACTAATAAATTAAGTGCTATTTTAATTTAGTAGAAGTTAAGGCCACTCCAATTTAATTCTTTGTTTAACATTACAGGTTCAAAATTTTTTAGAGGGGGGGGACTTAAACAACAAATGATTAGGTCCGGTTTGGGTCCGGCCAGGATTGGAATAGGTCCGGTTCAGGTCCGGTCCAGGATCGAACCAGACCCAGCCTCTAAATTTTATACAGACTGGTCTGAGTCTGAATATAC
>QKWP01001231.1:51820-68926 GCA_003550325.1 Gigaspora rosea | reverse complement strand
ATTAAACTTGTCTTTTACAAACAATATAAATGCAGCCACCGCCTTATTAAAAGATGCACCCATTGCAGTTAATAAGGAAAATGATGTAAGTAGGCAGGTGGACAAGCCTATTTACGTGGAGGTCCATTATAATGACGGTCAGATCCAACGTACAGGACAGACTATGATACCTGCACAGCTGTGAGAGCCGAGCCTAAAACGGTGAGCGACCTTGTAAAAGACACAAAAAGCTCCTCAGATAACATTACATCATATCACTCTGAGAAAACTTGCTATAATATATTTTTACAAAAACATAACCTTCCTCTATTACCAAAATTACAAACTCTTAAATCCTTTACTAAACATTTGCTCAAACAATCCTTTACTCATCCTTATAAAATATCTATAAATATAATCACATTAGAGACCCATGTATATCTTAGTACTGAAGATAAACTTCTTCCAAATCATATCTTACTACTACCTAACCAATTTCCTATCTATTATAACTCACCTATTAAATCCTCATATAACAACTACCAAAAAAACAATCCAAACTCTTTCTCGTACACCCCTGAAAATCGCAAAACACAACAAATGGAAAAAAATCTTATCGCGAAAAAGAGTATTCTTCGCATAATAACTAAGCTTAATTAAGTATTAACTAGACAAAATTGTCTGGGCTTCCCTTCACAACGTCCAATATAAAGCGAAGTCGAAGTCGAACCACCTGTATGCCTTCTCCTGCTTTAAAACCGTTGCCGACTATGTCGGCAACACAAGATTCTAGCATCACCAACATGGACACTCAAGAAGAGGATGATAACCGTACTTCTATGGAAATAGATGACTACAATACGGAACAAGCAACAAAAAAATCTAAAGCTGAGACTTCACCACTCGTTGCAGTACGGCCAGGAACCCCACTCCCCAATAAAAGTGTCGAAGGAAATTCGGATGTTTCTGGGGAATCTGTGTTGACCCCGAAAAATTCACCCATGACGTCAATTCATTTGCCGATCAAAACAAACCCTGCAAACTTCCCAGGACCCACATCAGTACCCATCACATTTTCCCACGATAACCCCTATGTGTTACACGAGGCCACAACAACAACCCAAACCGACCAACTGACTGTGGGAACACAGGCCCCGAGCCAACAACCGGAATCAAATACCTCAATCGACCTAACGACCTCAACAACCTCACAGAACGACCCACCCCAACATGTGTTTACCGAAAAAGACTTCTTCGACTTCAATATCAATACCGTTGAAATCAACAAACAACGTCCACAGGCTGACTCTATGAATAAACAACAGGACATAGATATGGAGATTGTCTCGGATTCTACTATCGATTCGGACCACCTAGAAATGACATCTTCAAAGCCCAATGATATACACAAACTAGAACCAAATACAACCCCTAGGCTCATTTACAGTGCAGTAGCATCTGGAAAAAAAGTTTCTTCTACTAACCGGAAAGTCAACCGAGGAAGCTTAAACGAATGGAAAGAACAAGTGCAGAACGAATTACGAAACCAAAAGCAAGCCCAGAGGCTTGATAACTTCAATGAAGAAATCTGGAACATAGATAAAATCACAAAGATCCTATATTCAAAGGAAAATCTCATGGAATTCACGAGATACAAACTGGACACTATACCAACTGACATCCGAATTCCTACAGCTATTAACGCGAAAATTCACCATAAGGATACCACATTCTTTCGTTCTTTTACCAGGACAACCGCAGCCCAAGCCCCCTACCAAATTGAATTTACCACTCTCTTGAGCAAGGCTACAGACCAATACAAAAGACTACATAATATACCCATGACCAACAAAACCAACTGTGACCAAATTTTTTTTGGCCTCCGTCAAAAAATTGCAATTGACTACTTGAAAAACCTAGACTTTCTTGAATTAAATGGCCATGAAATTACCAGCTGGTTGTTTTACCTGTGGGGCTTTGGCAAACTAGAGAAACATGTTAACTTCGGGTAGCCCGTGCAATGATAAATAGCATTATTAATGAAGCAATTACTCCTCTTCCTGACAAACCAGAAGATATTCCCGAAGATATTCGTATGATTCTACCCTTCCAATTACCAATAGATGACCACCACAATACGCGACAAATAGTCAGCACACTCCGTCTAATTTTCTCATTCCAACACCTTCCGGAATCCTACTTTTTGCACATACGCATAACGTTACCCGCCTACCCCGCAGACTTAACCTCCGAAATAACTAACCACTTCCCAATCACCGATTATGACGAACTTTGCTCCCTCTCGGAATACTGTAGAGAATTGCGCAAATACTACATATTCAAAGAATTACCACCCTTATATTTTGACTTACCTGCAGTTGAGACTAAACCCCATCTTCCGGTAACTCCACAAGAACTAAATAAAGAAATCTGACACCTGTTCCCCTTTGTAGCCAAGAATGAAACTGAATTCAAACGACATATTGAAATCTAAAAGAATACTATTACTTTAAAAGACTTCCGAATGACTATATTCATCAAAGGCGTCGCTTGCCGAAAAAGCCAACAGAACTAAAACTAAACAAATACTCTTTTCCCCTCACTGACCTGCCTACGGTACAAAAATTCATTGCCTAAATGGAAGACGAATACTATATTCCTGAACCACTCCCGACCGAGTACTCAGAAATTAATTTCACGAAAAAACCCGAACTCCCATGGAACTTCAGAAAAATCCAACAAATTAAACTAAATATACCTATCACAGACCCTAAAGAATTGGTAACGACTGCTAGGAAACTACGAAAATTCTACTTCTTCCGTCAAATACCACAAATATGAATTAGAATCCCCAAAAAAGGAACAACACCAATCTCTCAATAACAAACCAAAATTACCCGCTGACCTCTATTCACTCAAAGAATCAATTGCTAATACAATACCTGATTTATCCATCGACCTACCAATAACTGACTATGAGAAAGTAATCACTACAGTAAACATACTCTGTGAATACTTCAACTTCTGTACTACTTCACCTTACTTATTCGAACTACTCGACCGACCAAAACCCAAATGGGACCTATACAATTATGATGATGTCTAGGGAAACTATTGAAACCCAAACACTAGCGCAACCGCTCGACACTAATCTATCACACATTATAACAAATGAACCAACACCCGACCACACTCTACCACTAACTATTACAAATGAATCCACGTTTCTAATTGAGGACGGAATAAACATCGCCACACACAACATCAGAGAACTGACAAGACTAGAAAAAGCACAAAGTTGGATCGAATACTGTGCCGAATCCAATCTACACATCATATCCCTAACAGAGACCAAACTCACAGACTCACGTACCCTAAACCTCACTAACCCCTTATACTTCTTTTACTCTTTCAACTTTGAACTATACACAGCCAAGCAAAAGGACTCCAGTCTCAGCACAACACTAATGATCTGTAACCAGCTACAACCGTACATTCACGATATCCGCACCCTACCTGGCACTGCCATATACATAGACTTCTACTTCCCTGCCAACAAAACCCGCATCATCTCCACCTATTTACCATCAAGTTCAAATCATCCCCATCTTAACAAACACACTCAAGAAAAAATCTTCACCTGGTTTCTAGAAGCAAAGAACAGGAACTGGAATATAATTTTACTAGGAGACTTAAACGCAAATCAGTTCAGAGACAAGAAATTCCCGCTCTTCAACAACCTAAACTCTGCTAATGCCACCAGCCTGTTATCATTTTATAACATTACAACACCTACATGGAAAGGACCCAACTCAACAAGTCAAATCGACGACTTATAGTGTAACTCCGATTTAATCACGAACATGGATAATCCCACAATCACTGACGCCAGCTACATCACTGGAAGTGATCATAATATTATCTCCACCACATGGCACATCAATATAACAAAACAAAAAAATTATCAAAACAAAAAACGCAAACGGAAAATATATCAGTACACAAAAATGACTACAAAAGACTGGGATGAATTTGCAACAGAAATTGATAAAAGAATCAAACAAGAACTACCACAGCAAGAAACAGAATGGGACGCAAAAAAATTAGACAAATGTTGGAACATCTGGACCGCCCTGGTCAAGAATACAATGAATAGACTTATCCCCTTCACCTTCACAACTCCTAAGAACTTCTATGCTCTATCCCTTAAAGCCACCCACTTACACCTTGCATTAAAATCAATGAACAAATGTCTTAGACACCTGACTACACAACCCTCACCTGAATCCCTCTACCGATGTAATAAATTATTCTCCACGGCAGCTGAACTTTCAAACACCGAAATCACCCCTCTTACACCAGTTGACCTAGACTCCCTCCTCCCACAAACGATCCAACAACTTAAGCAAATTAAACATACTATTTGGACTGCCCGCAACTTGGAAAAACTACAAGAACAAAACGACAAAATAAACTTCTATGTTAATCATCGCTATAATAACTTTAAAGATAACACTTCCCGAATGTTAGACAGTATCTTAAAACGAAGATCAGACCCAGTCAGGACAGATAGAATAATTCTCTCTAACCAAATACTAACCGAAAAACAAGAAGTCCTAGAACACATACGCACACACTTCGAAAACTGGACTAAAGCCAACCCCCAATGAAGAATTAAAAAAGGACTGGGAAGAAGCCTATCTCCCCTTAGCAAACATAGACACTTCTATATATGAACCACTAACTCTACCCATCTTTCTTGGTAAAATCCAATCCACAATCGACAGCGCACCTAAAAATAAGGCTACTGGACCTTCAGCAATTCCAAACAAAATCTTACAACATCTCTCTGTTGCTGCAATAAAGATACTTCAAAAGATCTTTAACAGCTGCCTAAAACTAAACCGTACCCCGAAACAATGGCTCCGAGCAAACGTATAGCCCATACCCAAAAAACCCAAATACAACTACGACCTCAATACCACTAGACCCATCACTTTCATCGACCACACTAGAAAAATTTTCACTAAAATACTAAACAACCGAATGACTAAAATTATAATGTGCTACGAAATATTATCACCAATGAACTTTGCCGCATTTCCCTTCCAATCGACCATCCAACCTGTATCTCAACTAACACATATTTTAGAGGATGCTATTACTAATAACAAAGAAATCTGGGCCCTTTCCCAGGACATGTTCAAGGCATTCGACTCTGTCAATGTCAATACACTGGGAAACGCCCTCCACAGAATTAAGATCCCTCAAAACATAATTGATCTCCTCACCCACCTACTAACTAATCGCACAAATCAAGTAATTACAGAACGAGGCTTCACCCCACTATACGCTGTACTAGATGGAATTGACTAGGGCGAAACTTTCTCACCGCTACTATGGAAAATATACTACGATCCACTTATCACTACCATAAATAAACACTTCTACGGCTATTCATCCACAATCCCATCCCAGCCTCCCAAACCAATCCACACCTCCATCATGGCTTACATGGACGACTCCCTCTGGATTGCCCCCAATAAACAAACCCTGATGGACATCTTGTCTACCGCCTCAAGCTTTTACAAACTTAATAACATCAAAGTCAACCCCACAAAATCATTTTTAATATCCAACTCCTCAACTCCCACACCCAACATCAATTTCGACAATACGATAATCACCGCTCTACCACTCAACACCCCCTTGAAATACTTAGGTGCATGGTTTACAACAGGAAAAACACACACACACATACAAAAATTAATTATGGCTGAAATTACCACGAACTTGAAAAAACTCCAATTCGCACGCATAACGGAAAAACAAGCCATCTACATATACAATCATGTCATCCTATCTCGCTTTCAATACCGTATCCTCTCCTCTTACCTGAATTCCTCATAGCTAAAACTGATTAACCAATTTATAATCAAGATCGTACGACAGAAAGCGAAGATTGCTAAAAGCTTACCAAACTCCTTTTTATACTGTACAAACATTTACACTCTCACAGACATATCGCAAGCACAACTATCCACCCTTACCTCTAACCTCCAAAAAGGCCTAAACTACCCGGATTTTGACAAGTCCTATCTTAAGATAAGACTCCAACAAATTCAAAACTCGGCACACACTAATGAATCCATCCTGGAAGAATGGCCTGCCCTTCCATATTCACAATATCTCACACATATCTGTCAAGCCCTCTGGGCAACACACAAACTCAATATAAAATTCCTAAAACTACTAAATAACTGGCCCATCACAACTAACCTACTAGGCACCTCAATCAACCCAATTCCCTTGTCCCACCACAAATGCACACACTTAAAAGAAACCTTGAACTCACACAGGATTTCCTGCATCGAGCAATTTATGGACTTTAGAAACCAAAAACTGATAGAATGAAACAACTTTCACTACAATATTAAGAAAATCCCTCGAGGCAGAATCCCGAAATGGTTCTGACTTATTCAAGATCTAATCACTTCTTATGCAACTCCCACACTCAACATTACAAAATTCAACCCCTTCAGCTCTCCCAAATGGACCCCCGATAAGAAAGGGTGGATAATTACCTCTAGTGGAGAAATCGCAAAAATATCTAACCAAAATACCAACACTAATATACTAAAAGCCAGACATTACAATACTTCTAGTAATATGAAATCCGTCAAACCCTGTCCCGGATGTGAACTAAAAAACAAAAAACTAAGAACCTCCCGCTGCTACTTTACTGTCGACAAACGCTTCATACACAACCTCCAAATAGACTGCAAACTCCACATACACGCGAATATTAACGATATAATATACGGCCTTTGATACCTCTCCCCTCCAATCCCAGCTATCTCACTTGACGAATCATTACCTAGACCCCTCTTAGCCTTCCAAAAACCATCTATAGAAAATGGGAATCACTCGTATCCTCCAATTTCAAGAAGAAATCAATCTCGATGAACATCACAATCAACAAAAACAACAACCAGACTGACAACAAAAAAATAATAGCCTCTTGCATATTACAACATAGTGGATCCACAATTAGCATCTTTAATAAATACTGGCCATCCAAAACAAATGCACTACTAACACTACTTACCTTCATTTCCACTATGATAGACAATACAGCCAAATTGAATATAACAACCAATAACCTACCATTCAAAAACCTGATAGAACACACAATAGATATACATCGCACCTCACATCTAAAACTCGACCGATCAGACTTCCCACACTTACAACGCATACTAATATCAATACTAATGGAAAGGAAACTAGAAATTTTATATAACCCAGACCTCAAAATCTCAGACCCACTTCCCCCATATCCTCTCGACATCACCCCCCAAAAATTCCTATACAACCGATTTACGACACTAATCAACGATATACCCACAATTCAACCGATCAAAACACTACTAAAAGGGATACACAAAATAACGAACGATATTCTCTAGCATAACCAACAAAGAATCCGGATATGGGAATCTCACGTGGACAACATTAACTGGGATCTCACCCTCGAAACACTGATCTTCAATGATAAACCTAAAGCACTCTACACTAACCCGCCCTATCCAATATCAAGAACTTTAAAATCAAATTAATAGCCGAAGAACTCCCTACCCACCTTCTCTTATATCTCCATAACTCCAACAAATATCCAAACCACTTTTGTTCTAGATGTTACTCCACCTCAGAAGACTACTCCCATCTACTAACCTGTGTTTCCAACCACTTTACTTTCAATACAGAACTTAGAAGAATCTTACTTAAAATCGCAGAAGAAAAGAAATTACCACTCGAAAACCTGAAGTATTCATCTCTAACTATACATTCCAACACATCAACAAGAACATTCCTATTGGTATCATAACAGAACATACTCTCGCTCCCTTCAAGTCTCGCCACCACAAAAGGAAACTCTCCCCACTACTGCACCACAGAATAGTGGAATTCATATACAAAGAGATTTGGATACCCTCCAGAATGTCTTGACATTCAGAGGCAGTCCCTCCTCCCCCTCCATTAACACCACCAACCATGATCAAAACCCTTCCACCCACACCACTCTTTATTAAACAAAAGATCGATAAATTCATTCTCACCAATAACTTTTCTATCAACAACATCCTTTCCGAAAACTAGAGGTCTATAGCCATTCTAGTAAAGAATAAGGTCAAGAGTAAACCCTAGCTCTTACCTTTACTTCCCTTTAGATTAGTAATTCCTACATGTAATCAAATATGTACAATCTACAAAATCTTAATAAAGAATTAAAGGATAGACCTCTCTTTTTAAAAAAAAAAAAAACCAAGAAAACAATCCTTTATCTTTTGCAACAACTTCCCAATTAAATAACTCTATACTCTCACAATCAACTCTTAACCTTAATATTGCTACACACAATGTTCAAGGCTACAATGCTCCTCTCAAAAGACAACTTTGGGAAGAATTCTGCCTTTCTAACAATATTCAAATTTGTAGCATAACTGAAACCAAACTTGCTGAGTCTAAACCCAAAAAGTTTTTTAACAACAAGCAATTCACATATTTTTGGTCTTGTCTAAACAACTCTGCTGAAGGCACTAGCATTATGGTTAATAACTCTATAAAATCCCATATTCATAATGTAATTACACATCCTGGAGGAGCAGTTGCAATTGATCTGTTCTTTAAACATGATTTTAAATTCCGAATTATTTCTGTATACCTTTCTTCAACCAACCAACAAATACGAAACCTATCTCAAGAAGCTATTATATCATGGATACAAGATGCACTCTCTTTAAATTTACACCCTATTATCTTAGGCGATTTTAATACATCACCTTCTTTAATTTATAACTCTACTGCCAAAACTAAACTTCTCTCTTACTTACACCACAATAGTATGTATGATTTGGCTGATCATACTAACAATACCCAACACACCTGGCAGTGTAGTGATTCAAGTAGCCGTATTGATTATATATGGGCACATGATACAATTATACCATACCTTATAGATTTTTCACTTCAATTACCCCTATCTACTACTCATAGTGACCATCTTATTCTTATTTCTAAATGGATATTTCCGTTTGCACTATCCTCAAAACTTCGACATAAAACACGCTACAAACGTAGAATCTTTCAATACAAACTTATGGACCAAGCAAAATGGGACAAATTTTCTTCTCAATGTCAATACAACATTATTCACAACAATACTTCTCTTTCTCATAGCTCTACTGAATCTATAGAATGCACATGGCACAAGATCCAAACTAGTATTATTAATGCTGCTCTCAAAACTATTCCAAACAAAAAGTTTACAGTTCGAAATTTTCATAATGCTTTTACTTCCAAAGCTACAGAACTACACATGGACCTCAAAATTATTGGAAATATTATGCAACAAACCAAATATTCACTATCACACAACCAACTTATACCTACTACAGTCTTTGCTTATATTTTAAATATTAATTCTAAGCATCAATTTTCTATTCCTTCTCTATCTTCTTGCCAATCAGACCTATCTAATTGGCTACTTCAAACTAAAACATACTGGAAAACCCTATACAATGCTAGAAATTTGGAAAATTCCTATCATCTTAGACATTACATTAAAACAGCTATCAATACCAGATGTGAAAGACTACTTATTTATCCAACTAAAATGATTAATATTATTCTTAACCATCACACTGATCCAGTTTATTTTAATAATATAAAAACTCAAATAGATATTCTTACAGACCCTACAGAAATTAAAGATTATATCCGATCACATTTTTGCCAATGGACCACTAATTATACCTATAATCAACACATTTACTCTACTGATTGGCAATCTGAATACTCACCCAAACCCAATATTATACCTGAATGGTACAACCCTATTTTAGTACCAATTACTCTAGTAGAAACTATTAATACTATCAATAATTTCTCAAACAACAAAGCATGTGGTCCTTCTGGCATTAGCTATGAAATGCTTAAGCATGCAGGTTTACAAATTATTACTGCTATTACAGCACTATTGAACCGGTGTTTAATATCTGGCTCAATTCCCAAACATTGGAAAGATGGTTGCATTTTTCCTATTTCCAAAAAACCAACCTTTGATTGACATTTACACAATTCATTATCAATCAGCCTTATTGAACATATTAAAAAACTATACACTAAAATTTTTACTAATCGACTAAACTCTGTTTTTTCTTCTTACAATATCCTTAATCTACACAACTATGTTGCACTTCCTGGCAATAGTACTAATATTCCAATTCATATTCTCAACAATTTTATTGAAGATGCAAACTGCAATCAAAAGGAGATCTGGCTTTTGTCTCAGGATATGAGCAAAGCATATGACTCAGTCAACATAGATCTCTTTATTTTATCTCTTAAAAGACTTAATATGCCATCATACCTTATAACAACTCTTACCAATCTTCTTACACAAAGAACCAATAGAGTAATTACTAATCTGGGGCTTACACCTTCTTATGAAGTTCATGATGAAATAGATCAGGTTGAAACTATTACACCTCTCTTTTGGCAAATCTATTATGTTCCTCTTATCACCAAAATTTCTAATTCTTATACAGGCTACCAATCCTCTGTATCTTGGCTTTCTAGTATATCTCCAAATACTTTTGACTCCCAACAAGTATCAACATCTGTTCTTGCATATATGGATGACACTCTATGGATTGCTGAATCCCAACAGCAACTAGAAAATATTCTTCATACAGCATCTTCATTCTACCAAATGGCCAATATTAAAGTTAATCCACAAAAATCTATTCTTGTATCCAACTCTATATATACACCTTCTATTCCTTTTTTAAGCTACAATATTCAATGTCAGCCTCCTACAACACCTTTTAAATTTCTTGGATGCTGGTTTTCTACTTCATCAAAATCTACAATACAGTCTAAACTAATTAATCAAGAAGCTTTTGAGCTTATCAACACACTTGATACTAAACAAATTACTGATAAGCAAGCATGTTATATTATTAACAATGTTATTATACCTATTCTTGAGTATCGCATTCACAATATAATTCTTCCTTATTCAACATGTAACAAAATCCTTTCTAAATACCTCACTGTTGCTAAACATAAAGCAAGGCTTGCCAAAAATACACCTAACAGCACTATGCTTAATCACAATATATATGGAATAAAAAACATTTGGGATATACAATTACAACATCATCTTTCTACCTTTTTACTTCGACTTAACAACCCTCATTTACTTGGTAATAGTACACATATCTGATTACAACAATTACAAAACAATCTATGGTCTACTACCAATATACTACAACACTCTAATCCTATTATTGATGGTCCCAACAAATATACTACTACTTTTAAGATAATTCAGCTTCTTAATCACTTAGAATCTTCTATATCTGCACATGCTGAAATTCTACGTCCATTTACTATCAACCTCCCCTATACCTCACTTGAATCCCTTCTTTACAATCACCCTCAATATATAACTTTTAAACGTCAACTACGCTCAAAGCATATTTTATTTCTAGAGCAACTTACTTCTTATGATAATACAACTCTTCTATCTTGGTCACATATTTCTCCTAGAATTCTTAATCTTATACCAGGAAAAACACCTAATTGGTTTCTTGCACTTGAAAACAAAATTCTATCCAATACTACTACCCGCCGTATTAGCTCCTCTTTACATCTCTCTAATCTTAATTCACTTTCATTTCAAACTGGTCACTTTAATCCTAAATCCAAACCTTGGCTTATTTCTATCTTGAGCAAGAAATTATAATTGGGAAAGCTCGACGATTTAACTATACTACGAATACCATTTCTATAACACATTGGAATATACCAACTGATTATAGCATTACATCCCTATATTCTACTCCTGATATACATTGCACTCCCTGCTCAGGATGTTCTCTTAATTCAAATAGAATTCAGAATGCCTGTACTTTAGATATATCAGCTACTATATCTACTAAATTCTTAGATAGAAAAACCTATACTCAACTCACAAACAAACTTCAACTTAACGCCAATCATCTTGATCTGCTATATTCTATTGCATCTCACCATTTTATTAATACTCCTCCCCTTCCCAAAATTATAATACACAACAATCTCATTTTAGATATTTTTCTAACTTCCTTAGCTACTACAAAACTCCAATCTATAGCACAATCTAATTCTATACTTTCAAATTTTTGTTTTTACACTGATGGTTCAGTTATTAATATCTCCAACCCAAGATGCTCTATGGGAATTGCATGGATTCAAGTTTTTAATAACAATATCTCTCACTCTTTTTCCGCACAAATTCAAAACTGGCCATCTTCATACAAAGCTAAACTAATTGCTATACTATCTGCAATTTGTACTTGTTCTCGAAATAGTAATATAGACATATATACTGATTCTCAATCCATTATTTCAAAGTACAATATACTTATTTCCCATACTCATAATTACAACAAACTCTATTCATACAATTACTGGCTTATTTAGCATACCCTTATTAATCTCATCAAATCATATTCTCTCAATATTACACTACACAAAGTGCAAGCACATAGCAATAATGAATACAACAACAAAGCTGATGAACTTGCAAAAAGCCACTTCTCCTCACCTATTCTAGAATTTCAGCCCCATAATATTTATAACCTATCTTTTACTTTTATTTACAAAAAACATAATATTGAGCAACCAACACGTCGTGCTATAAAAAATATCTGTAATGCACATACTATTGCTATGTGGTCCTCTCAACACAAAATTCAACAAATTATCCTCCTTTCTCGACAAATTAATTGGAATGCAACCTGGCTATACCTCAATCACGACCACAAGCGCACATATAACTATACTAATTTTCAACTTTGTTCTCAAAAATCATTCTGAATTAAATGTATGCTACATATGCTTCCTACCCTTTCTTATTTTCTTTCTACAAATCCTTCTCTTCAAATGCATCCTACTTGTATTACATGCAATCAAACAGATCACCAACTCCACTGGCTACTTTGTCCAAATTCAAACAATATATCAACTATTATTCAAAATGCAATCAAAAACTTTTCCTTTTCAGACTTATCAGACAAACATTCAATGAACTACAGCAACTACGTAACAATCTCATAACACACTACTGTTTTTCCTCTACACAATCTATACCCTTTAATACTACAACTTTTTATACTACAATTCAGGGATTTATCCCTATATCACTTATTAATATTGTATCTCAATATACCTCTTACAAAAATGCATCTAATACTATTGTTAACCTCCTCTTGCTTATTTTACAAAAAATTTATGAACAGCTATGGAAACCATACTGCATAAAACTTGCAAACTGGAAATCTTCACAAAACCTATCACAACAACCTTCTTACTCTATATCTACTAAATCCACACGCACATTCTCATACAACAAAGCTCTATATATCTATAATTGTATATGTGGTCTACCAGACCAATTACATGAAAACAATACAATTACTTGTCCACCTCTTGGGCTAGCACTTAGAAAAATAGACATTTGGTCATACAATTGGATCAAATATAGTTGTCCTACTAACTCTATGCTCCACATCCAAATCTAGGTGAGTTTTAACCACTCTAGTAGGTTTAGGTTGCAAATAATTTAGATAGAATTAGTTTATCTATAGTCTGAGTTTTAATTCTTGTATAATAATTTGTAATTCAAGAAATCCTATAAGAAATCTCACACATTTTATTAATAAAGATAAAGGCAAAACCTCACCTTAACAACAAAAAAAAAAAACAAATTTATTCTGATCTCTGAATTCTGTGATTGGATTTTTATGGTTTTGGGCTTGCTAGAATCCTCTCATTGAGCTGATCATTTTGGTAGTTGAATTATCGAAATTGGCCCAGGATCAAAAGTTATTAACAATTAAAACATTATTTTCAATTGTTAATAACTTTTGATCTACTGGGCTAATTTTGATGATTCAACTAACAAAATGATCAGCTCAATGAGAGGATTCTAGCAAACCTAAAATCATAAAAATCTAATTACAAGATCCAGAGATCAGAATAAATTTGTTACTATAAATGGTTTATAATTCTTTAATATTATAAAACTTTTATAGTAACACAAATCTATTCTGATCTTAGGATCCAGTGATTAAATTTAAAAATTTTGGACTTTCTAGAACCCTTTCATTGAGGTGATCATTTTGGTAGTTGAATCATTAAAATTGGCCCAGTAGATCAAGTTATTTACTATTAAATATTATATCTAACTTTTTAATAATCATAAAATCTGATTGGTTAATTGGAGTATCAGGTGGGGGTAGGTGGGATAGAGATGAGATGAGCTCATAGTAAAAAAAAATCAGCTGATTTATGGAAGCCCCCTAAAGGAAATAAAAGATGAAACTTAGAAGAAAAAAATAATTATGTATTGTTTGTCAAGTTTTTAATATAAGGAGCAAGAATGTGATATTATCAGTAAGAATGAATACAAATAAATAAATACTAAAAAAATGGATACCTGTTAGCGTCCAAAGCCAAGAATAAACATCGAGCTGATCTGTGTTGATCTTTATAGCTGATTGACTGCATGTAACTGCAACACAAAATCGTGCCTATTGCTATACTATACCATAATGTTACAAAATAACATGCATGAGTGAAATTACAATTTTTGGTCTAAATTAAGCTTAATTTGGAACATTATTTTAAATAATACCCATGCCGATTATTTTGCAACAATACAGTAGTGTTGCTAAATTAATAAATTAAACAAAATAATGTATCTTTAGAGAAGGCATTAAAGATAAAAATATAAAAAATTACTATTTAAACTTTATGGTAAAAAAAAGCATATATATAAAGTAACAAAATTTAATTGTTAATAATATTCATATATTAAATTTTTTGATTGATTTACTGTGCTTTTCAAATTACTGTTACAAGCTATAGTAGCTCTTTTATAAAAAATTTTATTCCCTGTAATTTTATCCAATAAAACCCAATAAAACTCTTTAGAGTTAGAATAAGATTAAGGTAAAGTTATATTAGAGATAAACTAATTTATTAATGTTTTTATAGAAAATTTATAGGCATTTACCTTATACTAGAAATCAAAAATCTAAAAAAAATGCCAGAATATAATTGTCTAAAAATTATTTTAACTAATCACAAATCTGTATTTTTTCTAGATTTATGATTTTAGAAAATCACAGAACATAGTAATTTGAAAAGCACAATAATTAGTTAATAATGATTTATATAAATTATACAAATATTACATTATTATATCACGCTAAATAACTCTTATGCATAAAATGATACAGAATCACATGGTAGAAATATTTCTACATATTAGATATATTGTAATAATTTATCATATGATTATTATTTTATTTCTAATTAATAATAAAGAACTAGACTAGACGGTACTCCATGCATATTGTGCCCCTATTTTGATATTTCAAAATTTTACTAGGGTAACTCCTGTTGCACTTTTAACAAAAAATGATCCTCTCGCAATTCTGTATTAATTTTAATTCTAATTCTAATTCTAATCCTAATTCTAAGTAAAATTAATTATTAGTACATTAGAGGGCACAAAATGCACAGGGGCACCATTTAAATTTTTCTAATAATAAATTATATTTATATCTAAGAAGATTATAATTGTATAAATATAACTAATAGTTTAATAAACTAAATAATAGTTAGAATAGCAAATAGGTAACAAGAAAATAGCTAATAAATAGCTAGTAAAAATGTAGTAGAAAGATAAAAGTTATAGATTAATACATATACAACTTTTTTTATAATTATTCTTTTTTCTATTATTAAAACCCAAATCCTTTAAATAAGCATTTATTTTATCTAATTTTTTTTTCACTTTGTAACTAGTCTGAACTTTATTAGAAATTATATAGAGACTATATAATATATATTCTAAATTATAATGCTCAATACTAAATCTGGCTTCTACAAACTAGTACTCAAGTTTGGCTATTGCACTATTATTGAGAAAATAAATATAGTATAATCTTAAAAATTTTAACAAATTATACAATAACTTGTAATCTAGTAGTTGAAACTTAATGATTTTGGTACTATTCAATTCATCTAGTTAAGGTAGATTGAGTAGTACAAAATCATTAAGTTTGAATTACAAGATTACAAGAAAATCTTATTTGAATGAATTTTATAAACATTAAACTATCTTTTTAATTAGTGGACTAAAATTAATAATTTTGGTATATTCGATTTCTCTTGATGAGACAGTTCAAATAATACCAAAAAATTAAAATCTGATTACTAGATTACAAAAAAACATTTTGTAGTGCAGTTTTATGCAAAAAATTTAAATTTTTTTTAAATTTTTGCACAGAACTGTACTGCAAAAAGTTTTTTGCAAATATCTCTTTATCTAGTAATTTGATTTTAGCATTATTGAACTATCTTATTGAGAAAAATCAGTTGGTACCAAAATCATTAATTTTGGTCTACTAATTGGTAAGATAGTTTAATATTTATAAAATTTATTTAAATAGAATTTTCTTGTAATCTAATGATTAAAACTTAATAATTTTGGTACTATTTGATCTGCCTTAACAAAATAAATCGAATAGTATCAAAAGCATTAAGTTTTGACTACTATATCACAGATTATTGCAGATTTTGTTAAAATTTTTAGGGTCACAGATTTTTACAAATCTGCACCATATTTATTTTCCTATAATAATATCTATATATGGTCTTTTTTGCTGCATTGGGTATTGGAGGACCCTGAACAATCTATGTGATATTATATTTGAAAAATTACTAATAGATGGCCGTTTTTTAAAAAAGGTTATATTTGAAAAGTAGGTATTGAAGAAAAAGGTTATATTTGAAAACAGCTAAATAGCAAAATAGGTATATTTAAAAGAATGCTAATGGGGTAATTTTTATAAATCCTATATTTGAACTATGCTAATAAAAAATCTGGGTGTAATAAATGCAAAAATAGAAAAATACAAAAATCATAAAAATGCAAAAATTAAAAAAAAAAATAAAAATTAATCAAAACGGCTTTTTTTTTTTTAAGTTTTTTTAAGTTTTTTTTTT
>QKWP01001231.1:40363-51453 GCA_003550325.1 Gigaspora rosea | reverse complement strand
TTTTTTTTTTTTTTTAGAGAACATTTTTTTTTTAAAGACATTATATTTCAAAAAAAAGTTAGAGATAGGTAAAAGTTCGATCTAATGCTTGAAGTATAGTTTATATATACCAAACCAAAAGTGCTAACCAAAAAAATTTTTACTATAATGCTCAAATATAATCTTACATAGATTATTCGGGGTTCTGGTATTGGTAAGAACTAGTATCTAGCTACTACTTTATAATTTATCTCTTTTAAAAACTTTTTTGAGCTTTTTATAACAAAGAATAAAAAAAATAAAAAGATTAAAAGAAGAACAAACAATACTATCTAAATAAAAGACCAAAAACAAAGCTAATAATATAGCTAAAAGAATTAAAAAAAAATAAAAAATAAAAAGAAAATCAAATTGGTAGAATACTAAACACTTTCTAATGATCAATTGTACCAAATTTTCCTACTTGAAGAAAACAAAAAATTTTTTGTTGGAGTATTGTCTATATATAATGTATTGTAAAATAATACAAGAATATAGTTTTTATAAAGATCAATCTATACTTGGAGTACTTCTTTGTATATTTGGCATACAAGCCAAAAGCATCTTCTTATAAGATAACTGGCAGAAGGTAGAGCTCTTGTATGAGAAATTTTGGTGAAAACTAAAAAGGTTCCTGTCAATGAAATATCTTGTGGCAAAACAATAGGGAACAACAAAAATAATGAGTTTTTTAAATATATTTTACTTTTAGTTTGATACAAGTGATTTCTACTTTATTTCCATTTTCTAGGACCCCAGACATCTCTCATATAGGTCATAACTGATCTGTATAAATTTAAACGTTTTTGCTACCTTTAAAATCAAGTAAATTTGCTAAAATTTGGATTATTACATATAAATTTTATAGTAATTTGTTAAAAACTAAATTATAACATCTAGCATCGGGTAAATAAATATTCCTTAAACCGTAAAGCGCCTATATTTGTATACTAAAATATTTTTTTTTATAATTGCTCAAAATTTTATTATGCTTGGACGTCCCTATTTCTAAGCTAAAATAAAAATTTAAGTTATATTTAATTAATATCTTATAAAATTTATAATTTAAATTTAATATTATTAAAAATATTTAATATTAAATTTAACCAATTCTAAAATTTTACTATGAAATTTTTTTAAAAATTTCTAAATTTTTATATGTTTTTGTCTATAAAAAAGAGGTTTGCTACTAATTAAAGTTATTGTTTTATTTATATAATTTAAAAATTTTACTAATTAAAATTGTTTTTTATAACCAATTTTATAAACTTCTATTAATATTATGGCTAAATATTAAAATATAAAAAGTTTGTCAAAGAGTAAAGACAAATTTTATTTTTTTAAATTTTTTTTCAAATTTGTAAGATTTTTAGTATATAGACAAGTTTACTTTTTTTTCTTATAAACTAAAAATAAACAATACTATTTTATAATCCTTATTTTCAAATATTATTTTATAAAAGTTTTTTTAAATATATTAAATTTTGACAAAATTAGATCAGATACTAAAGATTTAAAATTTTAGCTCCTATATTTGTACGCTAAAATTTATGGTTTAGGGATAGAGCAAATTTTTTAAAACTGTAATTAATAAAAATCTGCACAAATTTGCAATAGCTATTAAAGAATTTTTTTAATTTTTGCACAGATCTTTAACAATTCAATAAATTGTGCAGATTGTAAAAGCAAATAATAATAACAATAAATTCAAATATTTAATATATTTTAATTGCAGAACTGTATATTAAGGATAGATTTTTATAGGCGCAAATCCATTATATAGATCACGTGACCATACATTTTTGATTATAATAAAAAATAATCATTCGTATTACGAATTGTAAATTTACACTTGTTATATGTAACCTGAATCTCAATCTATACTACACACATTTATAAACTATTTATTACTTCACGTTTTAAGAAGTTTTGTATAGAGGAAAGAAAGATTTCATAATAATACTACCTATTAATTTTCGTTTAATAATATTTTAATTATATTTTTGACATTTATTACTACCACTTTCATCAGATGTTATAGTAAGACTATTACTCTCTAATAACGCTCTTTCTGATGCTTCCTTCTTGAAATATATACTATATCTTCCTATTCATCTTTTGATAGTTTTTACTGTTGGTATTTTCTTAACAGTAAGTTCACCGTTTGCTACCAAAGCTTCTAAATCAGCATGCATGTCTTTAGATAAGTAACGATCTTCAATTCTCAAATTGCCTGCCAAAAAAAACCCTGAAAATACTTTACTACTTTTTTCGTCATGCGTTTCCCAGCACCTTTGTTACCAAATTTCATATTTTCTTTTAGGGCCCATCCCAACAAAAGAGGAAATTCTTGATCAATACTATAAAATAGATTTCTTAGTATATATGAAAATATATAATTCCAAACAGAATTATTGTGTTAATATGATATAATAAAACAATATTATCTTGTATCTTTAGATTTTTATTGTAAAGAATGAGTGAGTTGAATATCAAATAGAATAGGAGAATATACTATATGTACTAGGGTGTTTAGATTTGTACATTTTGAAATTTTATAAAAAAATGCGCAAATCTGATCTGAATGTACATGAGTGCCAGCAAAAAAAAAAACTAGGAATTTTCAAATTTTGATTCAACCCTTCATATGGGTCGAAACTATTCAAAATCTATATAATTACATTATTTATCTGAATTAGACACGGTATGTTCATTATATTATAGTGAGCATGAATTGAATATTGAAAATTTTTAGTTCTTTTAGCGGCACTTGTATGTTAATTATTACCTCTTATTGCATTTAACATCTCATCTAATTCATCACTACTAACTAAAATAATATCAATTTGTAGTGATAAGTGTAAATTATAATAGAAAATATAGCGTTTGTGGCCTAGTTTGGTCAATATAAAGTTGACTAGTTGATCTCTCTTGATTACAGCGTTATCAACTAAAATATCAACTAGTTGACTTAGCCAACTAGATAGTTATCCGGTACAAGCACCTACTTTACCTGATTGGTTGCTGGTTTCTTTATTTGCAAATAATTCTGTGTCTTTATAATAAAATATGATTTTATTTTTATGCCTTGACAATTTACTATAATAAATATATGGTTTTTACTTGTTTTTTTTAGGAACTGGCATCATCCAAGTGGCTTTAGGTTTAGAAGATGACTTAGAAAATGTTGGTGATGGTCTGTTATAACGAATAGTGACCTGTTCAGGTCGAAATTCAGTTCACACACCTATATGAGGAAGAGATCGAGTACAAATAAATCCTGCGAATTGATCTGTAACAGGCCAGGACCATTCAAACCATTTTGAAATGCCAGATATAGTTTTGAATTTTTTTTTGCTGATATCGGTTTCCAAGTTTTGACTAACTCGTATTATAAAAATAAATGCACAATTCATAGTATAAAGTTATTGATGTTAGTCAAATTAAGAACTTTTGCAGTTAAATAGCATACTTCGAATGCTATTTAGCATGTCAAATTTATTTATAAAGCTTTACTTTAATGATTCCAAATTTGTTTCTATATCATCTTGTTCAACTGATGATGCTGATGCTTTTGTTGTTTTGTTATGGTTTGGTTCTATACAAGCTACAGATGTTCCGCTTAGATTCTGAAGTGCTATTTCAATATCTGATCCATCGATAAGTTCACATCCAATTCTGATGTATCTTTTAATTGCATGTGCAATCTATAATTAACATTGAACTTTAGTTTAGTACAAATTAATTAAAATATGAGTGCCGTCAAGAGAAAGCTTGTTATCGGGCTTTCAATTATATTTTGTACTGGACCATCCAGTACAAAATATAATTGAAAACCTGATGACAAGTTTTCTCTTGGAGAACTTATATAATATCAAATCTATTTGCTGTTGCGTGGTGAGAATCAACAGTAGTTTTTGCTTCCCCTGGCTCAAGAAAAATCTACTCACGTACTTCTATATTGTACCAACTATACCAATGACTAATAATCGACATTAATTCTGAATTGTGATAATGTTCTCCATTATCTGAGATAATTTTGATCCATTGTGGCCTGGGTCCATTGTCATAAATACTGCCTCAAAACATGATGCCGTAAACCAGGCATCTTGTTTGGTATCTGAACTCCAATGGTCATAAGTCTGAACATCTAAATTTTCATCATTATCTTTATCTTTTTGAAACACCAAGGCCATATGGAGCGTCCATCCATGCTTTCCAAAAAATTGACTCTTCGTCTCCCAAGCTGTTGCAGGTAAAATTCGCATTTTGTAGTCAACTACAATAACTGCTCCATTATTATCTAACTCATATAATATAGAATTGAACTGAGCATTTAGATATTTTTTATGGATTTGATGTGCAATTAACATGTCAATTGTTTTTGGCATTCTAAAAGCTTATCGTAATAGGTTATATCAAGCTTATTTAAAAGATCTTTGAACAGGTTAAAAAATCTATTACATTCTTGGCATTGTAGGAAATGTTGCTCTTTATATTCGCCAAAGGCAAATAATAGACAATAGTTGATACAGTTTGTGTGACTAGCTGTACCGTTCTCACTTACGTCTAGTTCTTCTTTATAATACCGTTTTAGATGACAGCGTAATAATTCGATTTCATGAATTAAGCAATTCTACAAAAAATTATACATTAAAAAAATTGTATGTTTTTTTTTTGTATTTGACTAACCTGCAAATTTTTATTAGAAACATTTTATTAATTATATCGATTAAATTTTCGAAGGGTTGGTATCCATAATCATTACAAGTCAAGTATAATCTGCCTAAATCTTCTCTATATTGGAAACAACTATTTTGTAGATGCACTATAAAAGAAGTGCGTTTTCATTCCATCTGGATAAATAGCAGAAAACTTTTCCCAAAGGGAACTTTTTTGATCTTTCAAATAAAGAACAGGTAATTGTGTATTTGCATCAACTTTATAAGAGCTTATATTTACATTTTCTTTATTATTAAAAAATAACTCAAACTCTTTTTCTTTAACTTCTAACATCTTTGTTTGTGGGTTTTCTAATACAGTACACCCAGGCTCATTAATATGAGAAAATTTTTGTGCAGCATTAATAGTATTTGGAGATACCTAAGTTATGTTTAATTAATATGATTATCTTTTATATTTGTAATATACAAGCTTTCTTACCTCTAATTCATTCATTATCTCTTGATATGTAAATTTTTCTGCAATTATCGATAATATACATACTTTACCATCTGCTCCTCTAAGATTTGCATCGTAGCTATCATGAATGTAGTCCCAAAGCACTTTAGTAGTTAAGGTTTGTGGCGATATATTTAGCATTCCTTCTTTATATAGATTTTTAAATATAGCATGGTCTTCTTCAAAATTAGGTGTGTTTGTCCAGAATTCATTCTATATACAGTATATTGATTTCTTTAGTTTATTGGTTTTAGTTAAATAAATACGAAAATTTTATACAATATAATAGTCATTCCCATAAAGCTATAAAAACCAAAAATAATAATATGGCAATTTATTATTTTTGTGTGACAGAAAAAAAAACCTGAAACCTAACTAACTGAATCAGGTGAAGGAAAGTCTACTTTGGCTAACATAATTACTAGTACCGATAAATTTAAAGATTGGCTCTGAATGATTTAATCCGCATTATATATATATTTTTTTTAATTATAGGGTCGAATTTTTTTTTTATTAACGATCACTTTGAGAGTCGAATTTGACCTGCAAGTTTTGAATTGATTTATAGGTTTTTTTCTATTACTCATTTGCTAACAATCTGGATCAAATAGGTACTTAGTAAAAATTAAAAAATCATATTGAAAAATATTATTAATTTTAGCTTGGGGTAATAATAATTATTTACTAATATAATGTACGAATTTGATCTATGATTTAGATAATTTATTTATATGATATGGCTAGAGTTAATGCTTGGATCCAGATCCTAATTACAAAATCCAGATCGTAATAATAAGATCCAGATCTAATTATAAGATCCAGATCGTAATAATAAGATCTGGATCGTAATAATAAAATCTAGATTTAATCATAAAAATCTGGATCCTAACAAGATTTAGATTCTTAATTATAAGATTAAAATTTTTCAGTTTTCTAAAATCCGGATCTTATTATTAGATCTAAATCTTATTATTAGAATCTGGATCCAAGTATTAACTCTGCGTAGTTTTGCCAGTTATATACTTGACAGAAAAATTTTTACAATTTAAAATTTGATTTGGAGTAATTCTAATTTGTTTTAGATTGGAATTTAAGAAAATATTTTGGGCGATTTTAGAAGAGATTTGCTTTAATTATAGTTTTGAGCATAGGATTTAATTTGGCTAGCAAGTATAAGAATTATTTTATTTAATTACCGATTGTTTAATTCATGGGCTATACTAATATTATATAAAAATTTTTTTTTTTATAATTAAAGTTGCGAACTTTTCTCAAGGTAGTTACTACCCACGGCACTACGTCTATGACGTAGGTGACGTACTACCTTCAGCATCACATTGACTTATAGTAGTGACGTGACTTTTGACGTTTGCCTCAATGCCGTATCAGGTTCCGCATGCCGTAGGTAATGTATGCCATATGCCGTAGAAGGTAATATATAACATAATGTTTACTAATTTACTGCTATATCTCATTTCTTATAAGATTAGTTGGCAGCAATAAGCTAGTATTAATGCTCCGCAGGTTCGATCTGAGGTTTGAATTCGTATCATTGGAGCGACTTACATAAAACTGCTAAATTTTTTGGACACTATAGCTTACTACTTGCTACGGCATTATGGCATACGTACATAGTATTATTCTATTATTTTCTTTTTGGGCATAGTATGGGAATTATCATCGTGGCGTAGGGAGCCCTTGACTCCCTGAGGGAGTTAAAGACTCTTAGTGGGAGTTAATAGCTCCCGGAAGGAGTAAAAGACTCCCAGAAGAAGTAAAAGACTCTCGGTAGGAGTTTAGACTCCAGATTAAACTCACAAATATATAAAGGGTGAATTTCAGCTTATGAAGGAAGGAAGAGAGTTAACAATTGTAAATGGTATTAGTATTGTTGTAATCATTTGATGTATTGATTTATATTAATAAAAAAAAACCTTATAGCCCATAATTATGTGTGTTAATTTATTGCTTTAAACCATTTAACCTTAAACACTATTTGTTCACAATCGAAGCTAAATTGGTTCAAACCTTATAAAGCTCTCATCGATCGTAACAACGGAATACGTCACCTGTTATGGCATATGTCACTTGCTATGGCATTACGGCAAACATCACCTTTAACGTCTATGTCAATGTGACGCATTTGCCGTGACATTTGACGTGAGGTAGTTACCCTCTATTTGAGAAAAGTTCGCAACTTTATTTATAATTACTTTAGAAATTTGTTATTATATGAAGTAATCTCTGTGCACCAGTTGCACAAAATATCACACACTATGCTCACATTTTACGCTCTCGGAACTCATGATTTGACCCATATATTTTACCAAGATGAGTATATATTTCAATAATATTGCTTTTCTGTTGTTTCCAGTTTTGAAAAACTTGAAACCATTCTTTAGCAGATTTACTAATGGCTTTTTTTAAATATAGATTAAATAATTGTCTTATAATTATTTTGTTATCCCAATCTGCAAGTGTACAATTATTTGATATTAATATTTGATTAGAAAATTTAGCATTTTATGTTTCGTCTAATTTTTGTAAGGTTATTGGGTGATTTATAGCAAATAAAGTATCATCTAAAATAGATTTAAGAATTCCAGTTTTTTGCCAAACTGTAATAGGGGAATTATCTTTATATTCAGCAACAATTTGGCTATTTTGGTAAATTATAATTGAATAGGAATTATTTTTATTAATGCTTTGAAAAAAACAGATTGCTTCGCTTTATATTTATAAAAAAATGAAGATAAATAATTATAGCCAAATTTATTATAATTTGAGCGTGTAATTTTATCCAAAGAACCAACAAAAATTGATAACTTTTCTACTTCAAGAATTAAAGGGCGAAATGTAACTTCTTCTAATAATTTTTGAAATGTTTGAGGTTGTTCTAAACCCAAATATGAAAGACCTGCGACTTTAGTTTTAGTACCAAAAACAGCTTGATAAACTAAGGTAATTGCTTTGTCCAGCTTCCTCACATATGTAACCAGGTTGTAAGGGACTATGTATATAACTAACAACAGGAATAATAAAAGGTTTTTTATTAAGGTACAACATAATCTCAAGTCTTAAACATATTGGAATTGAATATAGTACATGTTCATGGAAAAAACCTACCAATCACGTAAATATGGTCTGTAATGAAGTTCCAGCACAATAGACCAGTTACAATAAGTTCTCTAGGAGTTATATGAATATTTGTCATTTTAATTGCTTGAAGAAATAGAGATTACAAATAAAAAAATTTTTGTTAATTATCATAGTGCCGTAATTTACTATGTAATTTCTATTAATCACATGCGAATCTGCAATTAACAATTTAATTTATTACAAAATACAAAAAAAATTAAAAAAAAAATACAAAAAATAAATACAAATTACAACATAAATCTGATCCCACTATCGTGCTAATCTCAACTATCATGCCATATCCCAATATTATGCTATGTCCCAACCATCATACTAAATCCTATACTAACTTTATGCTATGCTCTATACTAAGTATCATGCTACTAACTATCATGCTACATTTCATACTAACTATCATGCTATATCCCAAACTATCATTATGCTATATACATTCTACTATTATGCTACATTTATTCTACTATTATGCTACATTCCATAATAACAATCATACTATGTTCATTGTAAAGAAAAAAGAACTGTTAGTACTATATTAAAAAAAACTATCATAAACCAGATACTAATATCGTGCTCTATTTATTCTAACTATCATGCTATGTTCTGTACTATATTCATTTCATTTTAAAGAAAAAAAATGTTAGTACTTTAATAAAAAAAAAAGAAAAAAAAAATTCTATCATATACTAGCCTTATGATAAAAAAACTGGGTAACAAGAAATACCAAATTGGATGGCACTAGTGACGAGAGGAAATTACCAATACTAACGACATAAAAACTACTATTATAAAAAAAAACTACTAATAACGAAAAAACTAGACAACACCAATGACGAGAAAAGCACATCAATAAAATGGACAATAATATGAAACTAAAAAAAAGAACAAGAATAAATATTAGTACTGTACTAAAAAAAAAAATAATAAGAAACAAAAAAAAAAATCAAATTAACTTATCTTTTATACCCGTTTAGTGATTATTGCTACCTATTTAACATACTGTATTCAGTCGCCTCTTTCTAATCTGAACCTCTCTAAAACTAAACACTATTAAACACCTCTCTAAACTGAACAAAATCTCTTAGAACATTTGTAAATTTTATTATAAAGTTTGGATAAGCCATATATAACTTTTTGAAAACTGAACTTTTTCAAATTTTTATATAGTAAAAAAAGCAGTTCCAGCAGTTTGGATTAGAAAGAGTTGACTGTATATTTAATATTTAAATAAAAATAAATTTAAAAATTAATTTAAAATAAAATAGTAAATAAATAAAAAAACAAAAATAAATTAAAAGAAAAATTTAAAAAAATAAATAAAAAATAAATACATTTAAAAATAAAAGAATAAACCAAATAAAAAAAAAACTTAACTTGGAGATAATCTAGATTTAATTTAGATCTAAATCCAGGAAATGAACAGAAAATAAATAAATTTTAATAACAAATAAATAAAATAAATAAATAAATAAAAAAGAATAAAAATAAAAATAGAAAAAAATTAAAAAAGTAATTAATAATAAAATAAATAATAAAAAAGAAAAAATAATAGACAAAAAAAATATATATAAAAAATATAAAAAAAAGGCAAAAAGGAAATAGAGACCCATTGCCATGGCAACCTCATATAATCGGCCAATCATTTTTGAGATTGGCGATCATATATAAGCAATGATAATCTGATAATCATTTTTTATTTTTTTATTCACCATGTTTTTTCTTTTAATCTTTTTTTTTTCTTTTCGGTGTAATTGTGTCGTCGGTGTTATCATTTTGGAATCATCTTGGAGCAAACTCTACATCGCCATAAATGTTGTTCAGGTGGGGTTTTTTTTTGTTTGCTTTTTTTTAAGTTTCTTCTTCTTTTCGGTAATTGCGTCGTTGTTCGGAATCACCATCATCAGAAAATTTTATACATACAGTAGATATTGATCGATAAATAGCAATTAATTGTTTTATATCGATTATATAATATCGTTATATATCGATTAAAATATCATTATATATCGATTAATTGGATAAAATCGATATATATCTATAATCGATATATATCATAATATCGTTATATATCGATTAAATTGGATAAAAATCAATATATATCTATAATCAATATATATTATTTTTTTTACATTAAATCGTTATATATCTATAAATCGATTATAATCGTAATTACTTGAAACGATATATAATGATTAACAGATCTTTAACGATTACACAGTGTTTTGATCACAACGATATATAATGATTAACAGATCTTTAACGATTACACAGTGTTTTGACCACGTTACAAAAATTTCATCCCAGATCACCAGGTAAAAAAAAAAAAAAGTAAAATTTCAAAAAAAAGTATGTTAAAAAAAGAGAAAAACAAAGTAAAGAAAACTGGCATAGGAAAAAAAAAAGCTGTTTTTGAACAATTTTTACCCTTCTCTCCTTTTATCCCCTCTTCCTTTTTCTCCTTTTTCTTTTTTTTCGTTTTTCTCTTTCTTTTTTTTTTTCTTTTTTCTTTTTAATATTTCAAATACTTTTGAAATATTTTGGGATCAGTAGATCTGTAACCTGGAGCATATCAAAGACGCATTTGACTAATATTTTCAAAATGTTTCGATGATTTTCGATGATTGTACCACAAAATCAGATTAGATCTTTGTTTATTTTTTTTTGTTTATAATTTAGATCTTCTATTAATTTTACATTGTTTCTTCGTTTTCCTTTTGTTTTTTTTGGGGTTTGTTTCA
>QKWP01001231.1:25922-37636 GCA_003550325.1 Gigaspora rosea | reverse complement strand
ATTAATGTTTAAATGTTTCATTTTTTTTTAGTTGCCATTAAAATCGTCACAGTGTTGTGATTTCGTCTTGTCGCCTTCAGAGTCACTTTTTCTTGTAAGTGTTGTTTTTTTTTAATATTTAATAATTAATGCTTCTTTTTCTTTTAGTCGGCATTAAACTTGTCACGGTGTTGTGATTTCATATTGTCGCCTTTGTAATTACTTTTTTTTGTAAGTTTTTTTTTTTATATTTAATTAACACTTCTTTTTCTTCATTTCTTTTTCGCTTTTTTCTGGATATAAGTCGTTGTTGGTGTCCTGCTGTAATTTGTCGCTTCAGAATCACTTCTTTTCAGAAAGTTTTATTTCTGGTTTCCTCCCTTTTTTGGTTTGTTGTTTTTCTCTAACTTTTTCTTTTTTGTATAGCTTTGGAGTCGTTATAGTTGTTGTAGCAATTAAAACGGCAGATTCTGATTCTTGTTTTTTTTCGGCTTTGGGTGCTCCCTATTTGTTGAGTTGAAAATAGTGTGAGCTTGAACTTGGAAATATCGTGTAAGTATTTTAAAAATTTTTTTTCTTTTTTTTTTTGTTTTAGTAATCCTATTGTTTTTTTAAGCAGGGAACGGACTTGAAGGCAATAAGATAAGTATTGGTTGCATTTTTTTATATTTGTTCTTCTAGTGCTATTGTATTGGCACTAATATTTTTTGTCTTGTGTAGATTGTTTCAGGCTTTGTGAAATTTTTTCTTTCTTTTGGTTTGTCAAAAATGGCGTGAGTTTGGTACTAGACTTTGAAATATTGTGATAAGTACTTTCGATTTTTTTTTCTTATGCTTTATTTATTTTCCTTTCTCTTTATAATTCAGAAAATCAGAGAAATCAGAGCGATACAATATAGATACCAACGGGTTTCTTTTTTCAGTATGTGTTATGACTTTGGTTTCGAGTAAGGATAAGTTGGCTTTTTTTTCTCTTTGTTTGTTAGAACTATTAATTTCTTATTTGCTTCATTTTGTAGATTAAATATACGATCGTATCGTCGTGCTGTATTGTTTTTCTAGGTACAATTTTGTTATTGGTGTAAATTTTGTTGGGAATTTTGTTTTGTTTGTCGGGTTTAATTTTGAAGGATAGCTTGTGGAAATTTTAGTTCATCTTGTAGAACGATTCTATAGTTTCGATTTCGTTCCTTGGTTTTTTTTTTTTAATAATAAAATTTTTTTAATAAATTTGACTCTATTATTACATTTATATTACAGGTTCGTCCCTTGTTTTTTTTTTTTTTAATAAAATTTTTTTAATAAATTTGACTCTATTATTATATCTATATTACAGTTTCATCCCTCAGTTTTTTTTATAAAATTTTTTTAATAAATTTTAAGTGTTTATGATCAGCCAATCAAATTTGATCATATGATCATTTGATTGGGTGTTTGATATAGGTCGATTACATGATTTGCATATCACATTTCGATTGGTTAATCATGGGTCGGCATAAAATAACACCAAAAAAAAAAATAAAAAAATAATAATTTTTTAAAAAAAAATAAAATACAGAACGAAAAAAATTAATAAAAAAAATTAATAAAAATTAAAAAAAAAATTAAAAATAAAAAAAAAATAAAAAAAATTTAAATAAAAAAAATAAAAATAAATAAACAATAAAAAAAATTTAATTATAAAAATAAATTAAAAATAAAAATAAAAAAAAATAAATTTAAATAAAAATAAAAATATAAAATTAAAAAAAATAAAAAACCATAAAAATTAATAAAAAAAATTATACAAATTAATATAAAAAAAAACGTAAAAATAAAAAAAACATTATAAATAAATTTTTAAAATAAAAAAAACTCTGATAAAAGTAGTGTATGTATGTAGAATAAAAGTAAATAAAAAAATGTGTTTGTATTTACTTTATTTATTTATTTTTATTTTGTTTTTATTTATTAATTTTCTTATACTCTTACTGGCAGATAAATATTGAAATTATAATTTTAAAGATTATCGCTAAATATACGGCAATTATTTGTGTACATCCATTTTGTGTAACATTGCGTACATCAGATTTTATCAACCAATTAAATTGCATATATTAGTATATTATTAATATGTATCATCATCATGTTCATCACGTTAATTGTTACCTTTTTCCAATTAATTATCCTCAAGTGTTGACTTTATCTCGCTATATGTTTTGCTTACTACATCTTCCATTTTACACATACCTTCATTAATTTTATCTTATTCTTTTTTAACTTTGTCTTTTATTATATCTTTCCTAATTTTATTTTCTATTTTTCCAAATTATATCTTCTATTTTTTTCCTAATTTTAACTTCTATTTTTCGGCAACTTTAATTTTCTTTGCTTACGCTAATTTTTATTGGTGTTTATTTATTAGGGTAAATTTATTTGTCGCATGGGGCGACAGATTTTATACGTCGCTTATATATAAATCACGTGATTTATATAAATTTGGTGTAACAATAATATATATGTAAATCGGTACGTATTACTAATTTTCTAATTTACGTATTACTTAGTTATCTTTATAAATTAATTAACCAATGCTAATTTTACACATTTAAACTCATGAACGAACCAAATGCAATTAAATGATGTGTTTTAAATAGCTTGAGAAGATAAAGTTTGATGAAAATTAAACAGTTCATTTTAGATATCTCGACTGCTAAATGCCATATATAAGAACCAAATGCAAAAAAGAAATTTAAGAAATAAATTGACTACTATATATATAATCAAATAAGCTTAATCTTAAATCCTTCGATCGTCATCTGTTGCCATTAATACTTGATCAAAATACCTCAAAAAATACAGAAATATTATCTTATAGCACATATAAGGCCTATAGATGCCGGGCGAAACTAATTTTGCCTTGACGAAATGACGAAACTAGAAGTTTCGTCAAGTTTTGTTAATGACGAAACTTATGGTTTCGTCAGGTTTCGTCATTTCGTCAGGCATCACTAAAGGCCACGCAAAGTTAATTTTTCGTTTTGCATAATCTGTGTTTTAAAATTCCGGTGGGTGAGTAGATTTTTTTATTTTTTTAAAAAAAATAACTTTGCGTGACCTAAATTAATTCATCTAAGGTCACACAAACTTAATTCTTCAGTTTGCATAACATGAATCTATTTTTTTATTGGACTATTAGGTAATTCTAGAAAATTAAGGTCATCATCGGGTGACACCAGACAAAAAAAATTTTGGAAAAATTGGGTCGGCGGGTTATGCAAAACGAAAAATTAACTTTGCATGTTCTAAGAATTGTCCGTAAAGAAGAAGAAAAAAAAAAAAAAAAAAAAAAAACAGTTAATTTCGTATGAACTAGCTATTTTATGAAATTTCTCATACTTAACTATACTGTATATATGTATAAATGCTTGAATGAGTAACAACTATTATCAGTCTAAAATGCTATAACAATACCTTCTTTAATTTTAACTTCACTACTTATTGTAATTCCAAATAGAAAGGCCACAATATAACAAGCTATTTACTACAAGCTATATACATTATTTTCTTTTAATATAGCATTGGTTTCCCTATCTAGTATTGGGGCATTTAGGAGCATAATGTCCTGTTTTATGACATAAGCGGCATTTACGTGCACCAATATCATCAGTTTTTTTCTCTTTGATATCAATATCAGCCCGATGCATTTTTTTAGAACTTGCTTTGCTACTTTCTTCATTAAAAGCTTTCAAACGTTTAGTAGCTTGTCTACCCTTGCCCCGACGTATTACTGGGTCTTTAATATTATCAACGTTATACACGCGACCGTCAATTAATCTCACACTCGATGTCTGGTCTCGAATAACAGTTATTTGACTTTCAGCTTCTCGTTTTTTCTCTTTTTCAGAGATATAAGACAGAATAAGTTCGTTCAAAGCCTTTTGATCATCATCCTCCATCGAATAGTTTAGTGCCTTCTTAAAATTACCCATAAACCTACCACATTCTGCTTTTTTTTGTACACGACATCGAATTTCAGCTTCTTGAATGTTATTATAATGTCTAGGAAAAACTTTTTGCATACTCCCGCCATCCTGAACATTTTTGGATGTTACTCCAATAAAGGGCTCTTTAGAAATGAGATCAAGGCATTTCCATGAATCATCTTGAAACCACCTTGTCGGCATTAATATCACGTAAAATAGCGCATTTGAATTTTCCACCATCAACTTAAAATAATGCCAGCAAATAATTCCACGCGATACCAAAAGCAAACATATATACAAATGTGTACCATCATCAAGTAGAATAATATGTTGATATGAATTTTCTGACATATATAGAATAATTCTCCAAACTTCCTTAATTGTACCCACTGGAATGGAATTAATTAATGCCTTCAGATATGTCTGACAAAAATCATAGTAATCTTCAATCGCTTCTACGTTTGGATCCATATCCTAAAGAAATATATGTGATTAAGCAAGTTTTGTTAACTAATTGCACTAATTAAATTATAATAAAAACACTAATATAAGGGCGCCTACTTTTATCACCTGATTTCAGTTTATTAGTAGCCCTTACCCCCCCTAAATATGAAAATTATCATGTGTTTTATATAATTTTCAAAATTTTTGACACCTCCCCCCCCTAGAAAATTAGATGATAAAAGTAGGCTCTCTAATGGTATATAAAATTAAGCCTAACAAAATCTAAAATATATGTGGCAATGCATTCAACGATCTTACTATTTGATTTTCATTAAATTTACTAATATCCTCGTTATACTCTATTTGATCCTAAAAAAAAATTTAAATAAATATTAGAACCATCTAACAATCTTATTTATTGCAAATGAACTCTAGGCATAAGATAGCTATGCTCTATACATACTAGGTAGTCTTCATTAAATTCAACAGCTATATCGAATTCTATTTTTTTACAATGATAGAGTACTGATTCACACATCTGGTTATAAAGTTCTTCAGTAATCCGCGACGATAAATGGCTGTGAATTTGGGTTTTAACATTATTAAAAAAACGTTCTATAATAAAGGGCTGGTGATATGTTAATATTTTATGCTTCCATGACATAAAACACATGTTTAAGGCTTCCTTTTGCATCCGAGAATCAATAGCTTCAACAACATCAGACATACTTGAGCTGGATGAAACTTCTTTATGAACAAGTGCATTAATTGATTCAACGTGTTGCGTTGATTGCATCTTAGTAGTAAATATTCTGTTAACAAATAAACAAGCCCACGATTGTTGAGTTGAGTAAATAGAACTTTGCAGATAGGCAGATGCATCAGAGTATTTTTCCAATATCGATTGAAATCGTTGCTTAAAAACATCAACACTTAATGAATTCTGAGCTTTCCAAAACTCACAGATAAACTCCTTATATTTTATGTTACCAAGTTTTGACTTAAGATTTTTTGGCAAATTCTGAGACAAATGCCAAATTCAGTGTACATGATATGCATTTGGATATACAATTTTACGTGCTGCATCCATCGCAGGATCCATATTAGTAATAATTACTTGCGGTTCAGCACCAGTTGCATCTAGCGTTTGTCGTAAAACCCACTCATAACTTTCTTGAGTTTCATCATTTAAGAATGCTTGTGCACCCAAACGCGATTTACCTTCATTATCAACAAGAATAAATAATGATAGGGGATAGTTGTATTTGTTTGTCCTTGAAGTGTTATCGTGTAGGACTATATCAGAATAGCGGGACCACAATAAAATTAGGTTTTGTGTCATCCAAAATATGCCACATAACCGATCGCTATTTACATTAATTAGCGGCTGAACAAACATTGCAGGCTCTTCTTTTTGCTGATTCAAAAGAAATTTTAATAACTGGGAAGCATCTGATCCATAAATTTTTTTTCACGTTTAATTTTTTGAATTGCATTAGAAAGATCCTGAGTAAGAAATAATTGATTTGGAAATAATGGTTGAAGCAAGTTCCTTATGGTATATGCATCACAATAGCCATATACTACCGCGTGCTCTATTTCAGCCATTGCATTTTCGTCAAACCGTCTGAATGCCAGTGCAAATCTCTTATTATCAACATTAATTGTGTGATTATGATCCAGATGAATTAAGGTAATGTGCACGTAATTGGTACATTCAGGATTACTTAGATTAACATGCCATTTACAATCAGTCTTTTTGGAGCCTTTATTACGCTATTGACCAATGGGTTTAGTCTTATTGGGCTTATATTTACCTGCCCTTTCACAAGTCAGTGTCCGTTTTTTAACTGCATGATTTCTATAATATTCAACTCTGTAGTGCTTTATTACAAATTCATTTTGCTTTCCAAATTCTTTCAAATAATATTCGGCAATGTCCCATGATTTAAACCAAGTTCCAACACATAGTTTTATAGGAGAAGTTATCAAAGGATAGCTTGCAGGATCCAGCTCTTCAAGTTCTGACCCAAGAATAGGCCCCATAGGAAAATTTTCAATATTTTCAATTTTATATGTGCTGGTGAATTCTATATTTGTATAATAAAGTATTAGAAAGTTCTCATAATTATAAGTATAATTAATGATCATCAATTTACCTAAATTATTCTTTTCGATCTCAAATTGCTCTTCGAATTCTTCAGTTGTATCTACAACACACTTCTCTTCGATTTCTTCAGATTCATTTACTATTATAAAATCAGTTTAAAAAAAACAATTATTATAGAATCAGTTAGTTTAAAATGACTAAATACGTTTTAAATATCGAAAAATATTAAGATAATTCATACCTTGAGAAAAACTCAACCCGGTCTCTATTTTAAAATTTTCAACTGCTAAGAATTGTCAAAGTCACGGAACAAGCAAGAAAAATAGCCGCAATCAGCCTGAGTAAATGCACTTATATTGTTGCTGCTATGCGAAAATAATATTTAATGATACAAAGGTAATGTTTGACGATAACGTTATATGAGAATAACAATACTTGACTGAACTATTACGCGAAAATAATAGTATGTTACGAAGTTTAAATCTATCACAGTAGTTGTTACAAGGTTTTGGGTCTTGTGCTATTATAAATAAAGTGCTATGGTAAAATATAAATGTCCTCTATAATCAAAATTGAAAAAATTTTTTTCTCGCACTAGTTATTTACCATTACATCATCATTACAACTAACCGTGTTGTTATTTGTTACATTTGTTACACAATTTTGGCAATCATATGTACACGTGATTAGAGCAATAACATTGCATAGGCAACGTATAAATATTCCCTATTTATTAAACTACTGGTAATATCTATTAGCATATTTTTCGTTGATATAGATAGTTTTCATTAGCACTTTATTTTGCTAATCCAATTTAACACACTTTTTGCGTTGGTCTGCCTTATACTTTTTTTTGACAATTGATTTTTTATATTTTATATTTCTGGCTTTTTTTTACTTGATATGGATACCAATAATACGTTAATACTTAAGGAAGGAAGTGTTTTTGCTACTTTCGCTGAAGCTCAGTCAGCTGTTGAAAATTATGCAATACAAAATAATACTGTCATAATAGGACCCCGAAGAATATATGTAATACTGAGATCTGGCTTTGTATAAACTTATATATAATTTTTCCATATGTCGTATGTTTAAATTTGTATAACCAACTGGTAATTTTTTGAAAAGTTAGATGTTTATTTGTATAACAAAGATGATCTTTATAACAAGTACGATCTTTTTTTGTATAACGATACTATATATACATCGGGAAAATTTTTAAGTAGATATAAATCGATATATACCGTATGTTGCAGCTACCTTTTTTTGCCGATTTTTAACAAAAAAAAACCGTGGGTAGCTTATTTACTATTTTAAGTAATTTAAAGCACAATAAAAAGGTAGCTTATTTTTGAATACAAAACTTTAATAAGTAAAATAAATAAATAAATATGATGTAGACAATAAATAAATATGCTGTAGACGATAAATAAATATGTTATAAACAATAAATAAATATGCAGAAAAAAATCGGGAGTAACTTATAAAGCGATTTTTGGTCAATCGATTATAGTCGCTACATAGTAAAGTCTAAATTTTACTAAGCAAATCGATTAAAGTCGCATAAGTAACATTGTTCAGCAGATCAAAATACGCGTATCCTGAAAATTTCATATAAATCAAAGAACTTTCTATTATTTGACTTTTAATTTTTACGTTCAACGGATTTTTTTTTATAAAAAAAAAACCGTTGAACGTAAAAATTTAAAGTCAAATAATAAAAAGTTCTCCGATTTGTATGAAATTTTCAGGGTACGCGTATTTTGATCTGCTGAACAATGTTACTTATGCGACTTTAATCAATTTGCTTAGTAAAATTTAGACTTTACTATGTAGCAACTTTTATCGATCGTATGGGTAGCTTATTTTCGGAACTAAAAATTTTGTTGTTGAATTTGAACATGGTTAACTACCGCCCTTCTTTTTCTAGATAGGTTTCTGATTTTCTCTTCGTTACTTGTTTTTGTGTAATTATGTTTTTGGCTTTGGTAGTTAACATGATCATACTGGTACTCAGATCTGAAATTGTATAATTTATAGTAAATTTGAACTTATATGATAATTTTGTATAAAGCTTTTAATAAAATTAAGTGTATAAAGTTATATTAAAATTTTGAGTCTGGATCTGAGTTATATATGTATTCTTCGGGGTTCTGACATAATTCTAGGAAAAACAACCAGAAATACTAATGGTAGTGGTTACAGACAAGTGTCTTTTGTTTGTGAGAAACAAGGGCAATATAATGGAAAAAAGATCAGTATGTTACTAAGAGAACTGGATGTCCTTTTATTATCAGAGTGAATTATCGTAAACACACCAACAAATTTGCTATAACTAGACTACATTTGGAGCACAATCATGTTTTTTGCCCAGATGCTAGAAAATTTAGCAATGTTATATGTAGACTTGATTAGAATGAATTGGGTTTAATTGAAAAGTTTCATAATGATGGACTTAGAACAAAAGATATTTTTTCAATATTAAGTTCTATCAGTTCCAAATATATACATAAACATAACATTTATAATGCAGTAAGCCGTCAACGATTAAAAATTGCAAGGCTTAAATGAAATTGAAATGCTTCTCAAAACATTATATAATGATGAAAATATTATAGCAAATATCACAACCAAACCTTTGTACAATGACGAACGTGACCAAAATGGTGCTTTTATGCAAGCTATTTTCTGGATTTACCATAGTGCAACTGCTGAATTTGCATTATCAAAGGATGTCTTGATTATTGACGCTACATATAAGACAAATCGGTTCTCTATACCATTAATTGTAATTTGTAGCATTGACCAATTTGGAACAACTTATCCATTGGCTTTTGCATTAGTATATTCAGAAACTCAAAATTATTATCATTGGGCAATAGAGCAATTAAGTAAAGCACTAATCATTTTGACTGGCAATTCAAACGTGGCAACAATTATTACTGATAGGGAGTTGGCCCTTATGGCAGTAATTTCAACTGTATTTCCTAGTACAAAGCATCAATTGTGCACTTGGCACATTTTTAAAAATATTAAAAATAAACTTAAAAAGAATGTCGAAATCGAAGAATTTGTTCAAGCTATTCAGAAGCTTATGTATGATAAAGATCTTTCTGAAGATCAATTAGACCAGGCAATTTTATCCTTGTGGTTACAATTTCCAAGCACAAAAAAATACATATGCGAGACTTGGATACCATATAGGAAAAGCTGGCTTATAACATACACGAAAGGTAATATAAACCTTGATATTAAATCTAGTCAACGTGTCGAAAGCCTACATAGTAAACTGAAGGCCGTTGAAAATCGTATTACTTCAATTGACAAGTTACTCGCAATTATTTGGAAACAATTGCAAGAGCATTTTCAAAAGCTTGCATATGAAACTTACTTACATCGGAATAGGCATATGAAAAATAATAAGGATGCAGGCTTAGAAAAGTTATGCTTAGTGTGTTTGTGTTTTGCATTTGAGTCATATATAAGTCAGCAGGGGGATCTTGCAAAATCTGGTTCATACAAAGTTTTTGAATATGGTAATAATGTATATAATGTAATCCGGATTGATGATCAAGAAAGACCAATGCGTGAAGTGCATATTGGAATACCAAGTACCTATACGTGTTTACATCCACAGCGTACTAAAACACTATGCCGACATATTATTGTAGTGTATTTATCTTGTCTTCATACACACGTGCCATCAAGTGAGGTCCACTAGCGCTGGCAAGTACAACATGTGCAATATAACATTGAAAAAAACCATAATTCAAGCTCTATTTCTCCACTTGTTATGCAGATTTTTAAACGATTGCCAGAATGTCATCATAAGCTTTTATAGATCTTATGGAAAATGCTTTAGATCAGGTTTTTGAAAATGGAAAAGTTCCACACCTTTTAAAAATTCTAATAGTACTCAGCAAAGCTTTTTTGAAACTATCAGTGTTGATAAGATTTCAAATTATAGTGAGATTAAGATGCCTGAGATTAAACGCTCATGTGGCCGACCTCCTAATAACAAGTGTATTCAGGGTGCTGATAAAGAGAATAAACCTCCCAAAAAAGCTAAAGCAAAACAAAAATTACCCAAAAATGACATAACAGTTCCAGCTGGTGTAAACCTTGATTCTTGCATTCCTCAAAATGCAATACTACAAATTGATAATCCAATTGGCGATGGCCACTGTGGTTTTCGGTCATTAGCCGTAGCCATATTTAAAGAGGAAGACAAGTGGCAAGATATTAAAATTACAATGAAGGCAATGCTTACTGAGCAAACTGATTTTTATAGTAATATACTTGGATACGATGTTAATCGATTAATGGTTGTCTTGTCACATGTTACACCAGGATGTACATTGGAGCACTGGTTTTATGCACCAGAATGTGTACAACTTGCATCAGATACTTATAATGTACCGATAGCAGTATTTGCTGAAGATTCTGCAGCAAGCCTCTTTTTTTTGCCATTTGGTCAAAAACCTGGTCGTCGTAGGAAACCTATCATTTTACATTGGTATAGGAAGAGCCATATTGTGTTGATTAAGCTCAAACAAAACAAGGACATACAGAATCCACCTTTAAATCCACAGTACATACTAATTTGTTGACGGTTGGGCTTTTCTGAAGATTGGTCTTCGTTATTTGCATAGGCTTATGTGTTAGTTATGCTTGTCACTTCTATACTTATCATAAAGTGTTTAACATTACTAATAATAGACCTTTAAATTGCTAAAAATAAGAACATCGCCAAAAATAAGCAAACGGTTCAATTATTGCACTGAATTCTATACATGTATATACAGTGATGTCACTTGGTTATTTGGCCGGCCAATGGCCGCGGCCATTGGCCGAGGCCAAAAGGCCAAAAATATAAATTTCATTTTTGGCCGAAACGGCCAAATAAAACTAGTAATTTGATTGGTTAAATCTTCACTTAAGTAATTTTTCTATATAACTTACTAAACCTTTGTTTATTAAACCTTTGCTCAAATTACTTATTAAACCTTTGACAAATTATACTTTTATATAACTTTTTAAACCTTCGCTTAAATTATTTTTATATAGTTTATTAAACTTTCACTTAAATTATTTTTATATAAGTTATTAAACCTTCACTTAAATTATTTTTTATATAATTTATTAACTTTCGCTAGATTTTTTTTTATATAGCTTAACAATTATTACTTAAGTTATCTTATATATTAATATGCTTT
>QKWP01001231.1:0-22360 GCA_003550325.1 Gigaspora rosea | reverse complement strand
ACTGTGTAATCGTTAAAGATCTGTTAATCGTTATATATCGTTGTGGTCAAAACACTGTGTAATTGTTAAAGATCTGTTAATAGTTATATATTGTTTTAAATAATTCTGATTATAATCGATTTGTAGATATATAACGATTTAATATAGAAAAAGATATATATCGATTTAGATATATATCGATTTTTAGCCAGTTAATCGATAGATATCGTTATTTTTTAATCGATATAAAACGATTAACTGTTATATATCAATCAATAGCTATATATAAAATTTCCTGATGCTTTGCACGAAATAGAGTCTCAATCGTTATCAAATAACAAATTTGATATCTGCAATTTAATTGGTTGATAAAATCTGATGTACGCAATATTACACAAAATGGATGTACGCAAATAATTGCCGTATTGCTAATTATAATAGGCGGCGCCTATTATTAATGATTTTATTTTTTCGATATTAAGTAATTCTTTTAAAAAAGGATAAATCGACAAAATATTAAATATAACAATGTGAAATTTTAAATGTTTCACCAAAATTCAATACTAATTCGCCAAAAGATGTTCGGGGTCCTATGTATTTTCAATTTAGAAAAGTAAACACATCTAATCTTTTGGAGAAGATAAGCACTGGGCAAGCTAGAATTTTTACTTTTTGCTAAAATTTCAAAAAAATCCAATAGGATAAAGAGAAGGTACCAAATATAGGGCGCAGGCAATAGAAATAGCCCATTTTTACAAATTTTTGAAATCGAGTTTTTATTAGATTTATATAAATTTTGACGTGGTTGACATTTTTTAATTAAAAATGAAAGTTGATTTGTATAATAAAAAATCCAGATAATATTAAAGAAAAATTACATGAGGCTGCATAAAGCCAACACATTACAATATTACCTGATAGTCACATGTTACATTTAACCAATCAAAATCATGAAATTTGATTAATTCCGGATCAGTCCGAAAATCAAAACAAATGATTAAACTCAATTATCTCAAAATAAAATATATGTAAAAATGTGCTGTTTCTATTGCCTGTGCCCCATATAAGTAAACTTGTAAGAGTTATAATATATAATAACATATCTTAAAACTAAACTTCAGTATCTAAGTTTGCTACTTCTTTGCTTTATAGTACTAAATCACAAACTGAAAGAACAGAACCCTGAAATATACGTGTACATAGATAGGTCAGGTATTAGTTTGCTTATTTTTGGTATTTTTTATACAAATCTTTTCTATTTATAGTAATTTTTGCTTATTTTTAAGGGTTTTTTGCAGATCTTTCTATTTTTAGTAATTTTATAATTAATTTGACCTATGTATATTTTAGGGTTCTGAAAGAACCATCTATCAAGTATATTTGAAAATGTTTCAGGCCCTTTTTTCCTGTGATATTTCAGTTGTTTAATAAATAGCCTCAAGTTCTAGCTACTATTTGTAAAGTTAGTTTACTATTTTATATATTAAATATGCAGTTTTTGTAGATTGGCCTTCTTAAAAATTTGGTACAGGTAATCATTAGAAAGAGTTGATTATATAGAAGCTAATTGTAGTTTATATAAAGAATTACAACTTTTATTATTGTACTTGTAATAATTTATTTATAAAAATTAAGACTTGTATTAGAAGTAAATATTTTTTTATAGATGGAAATATATAAAATTTAAAAAATTTTAAAAAAAATTTTATAGTAAAAGTTTTAATATATGTACTTTAAACTTTTATTACACTAAAGTTTTTAATATATTTAAAAATTTTCTTAACAAAGTTAATAAAACAGATCTAAAATTAAATATTTTACTTAAAAAATATATCTAAAATTAATATTTAAGATTTTATTTAAAAAATTTAAATTTATAAAAAGGTTGCAAACAAATTTGTCTATAATACAATTTAAAAAATAAATTTACTTGCTTTTTTTATAAAAAAAATTAAATGAAAAATTATAAAAAGGGCTTGTAATAATTATAACAGAAGTATTAAAATTGATAAAAGATGTTTTTTATTAATATAGTCTGGTGCAAAAAGATTTGCATATCGAATAGTTATAATTCAAATAAAATTAGTTTAATTATATTATTGTTAAAATAAAAACTTTTATTAATACTAACTTTTTTTTGAAAAAAATTTAATATATAAATTGCACCAATTTGTGTAATTGGTAATAACTTTTAATATACTGGTCTGTTTTGAATGATTTAACTGTCAAAATGCTTGTTTAAATGAGATGATTCTAACAAGTACAAAATTATTAAAATCCAATTGCAGAATCCCAAGATTGTTTAATTTTTGTGAAATTTCAATAGTAATTTTAAAAGGACCCTGGACATCTAGTATAGAGGTCATACTTGTTTTTTTTTAGCAAAAACTCCTGAAATTTGAGAAGCAAAAAACAGTTTTTGCCAATTATCTTGGCATGCAGTAGACCAATTTGAACAAACTTTTTTTTAAAATGAAGCTCTCAGTGAGGTGCATCTAACAAAAAAAAGTTCATTCAATTCTGATCACTAGATCAAAGTTATTTAAACAAATATATTTTGTCATTTTTAGCAAATGGGGTGAGTCAGTAGAAAAGGGACAAATCATTTTTAGTAAAATTTTTTTAATTTTTAAATTAAAATATTTTAACAACTATTTAATCTAATTTGCGAAAAATTTTTTTATTTTAATCTTAAAATTATATAGAATTAAAATAAAAAAAATTATTAAATTTATTAAGATAGTTGTTAAGATATTTAAGCTTAAAGTCAAGAAAACTTTTACTTAGAAAAAATTTGTCCCTTTTCTACTGACTCACCCCAAATTGGGCCAAAATTGATCAAAATCCAGTTATGACCTATATAAGAAATGTCCAGGGTCCTATTTTAAATAAATTTTTTATTATTGAATAACTATTGATCTACTAGCATGTTTTGAATAATTTAACTACCAAAATGCTCATTACAGTGAGATAATTCTAATAAACCCAAAATCGTTAAATTCTAATTACAAGATCCCAATATCAATAAAGATTTGTATCATTTTAATCAAATTAATTTAAATATATAGAACCAATTTGATTAAAATGATACAAATCTTTATCGATATAGGGATTCTGTGATTGGAATTTAACGATTTTGGGCTTGTTGGAATTGTCTCAATAAGATGAGCATTTTGGTAGTTAAATTATTTAAAACGGGCTAGTGGATCAATAGCTATTCAATGATAAATAAATTTATTTAAAATTACTATTAAAATTACACAAAAGTTGATCAATCTTGGGATTGTGATTTAACGATTTTGTGCTTGTTAGAATCGTCTCATTTAGATGAACATTTTGGTAGTTAAATTATTCAAAATGGATTAGTGGATTAAAAGTTATTATCAATTCTATAAATTGAAGCTATGATAAATTTATTAATAATTTATTAATTATCTGGGCCCTCAAAAGTAGAAACCAAGAAATTTGACTATTTTTTGAAAATTGACCTGTTTGATTGATTAGGTGTAAAATTTTAGGCCCAATCTTTTTTACTTAATAATGAATGTTTGATCACTTAATAAATTTTTGCGATACAACGGTTAAAAGCTTTTAACGCTATAATCTAAAAATAGATTTACCGAGATTTACTGATAGTAATACAGAATTTACAGATCTAATAATCCTGTTTAAACATCATAGGAAGACAAACGTCTGATTGGCTGGTTTTTTGTAGATCTACCTGTGATTTCCTATAGTAATTAGCCAATCAAATTGTGATAATCAAACTGACAATACGTATAAAACTTTTTGTCAGCAAAGCTTATATACTATTCTTTATCATTTATATATTCAAAAAAATTCTATTTTTAATTATTACTGCCCTCACTAGAGATGTACTATTCTCAAAATATATTACCGGTATTAACTAGCAATATCACATATACTATATATTTAATTATTACTGTATTCGTATTCATGTCTATCAAAGAGAAATTTTTATTCTTTATTCATGTAAATTCTTAAATCATAATTCTATTTTTCAATTATTACAACCATCGCATTACTATCTTTATATTATTAATTAGCACTACATGTACTATCTATTTAATTAACACTACACGCACTATCTATCCTAGAGTTACATTATATCTATTTATTTACTATATAAGTTATACACAAGAATAAAAAATAATATAAGTATCAAGTTTTATTAAAAGAAGTAATATATAAATCTAAATACGATAAATTAAAAGCTTGTGAAAAAATCTAACTTTACCTTAAACACCTTGTTTGTTCTTTTTATTTGACTTTTTTTGCAATCAGTACTTGCATACCCATTTTACTAATTGCAAAATATAATAAAACACATAGTAACTTCGCTTCCTAGTAAAGTCCTCTGTTTTGGGGATTATTTTGGGATTATTTTGTATAGCGACGAGCAACACTTTTCTAAACCTAACTACGAAAAAAATTTTATTTTTTATAAGTAAATTTGTGAAATGTTGCAATTTGAAAAAGTACTTTAAACTGTATAAATTAGTTAACCAGGCAATTGATTTACATCAGCCAATCAGACGTTTGTCTTCCTATGAGTTTAAACAGGTTTGTTAATCATGAATAACCTAATTTTAGATTGTTTTGATTTTGTGTAACAAAATAGTTTTTGCCAATTTTCTCAAAACCCATGATCGGCCAAATTCCTTGGTTTCTACTTTTGAGGGCCCATCTAACTTTAAAACTTAATTTTTTTTAACCAGTAATCCAAATTTGCTCAAATTTTAACCACATGTTTATTATATATACATCAATGTATTTGTTTAGTACAAACTTATAAAATTGCAAATTGGTTTCAAAAATATTTAAAATAGTTTTTTTTAAAAAAATTCAAAAAGTTTTGTATTAAACATTATTAAAATAAATTGGTATTAGAATAATAAAAATAATATAAAAAGTTAAATTGAAACCTACTTTATTTAATATAAAAATTTTAAATAATTAATCAAATATTTAAAAACTTTTATTTAATACTAAAATTACCAAATTTTTTGGTGTACAAATCTTTTTGAACTGGACTATAATAAGAGCTTATTCTTATATAAAAAGTTTTTTTATAATTGTACTATTATGTCTTATTGCTTGCATGTTCCAAATTATTGTATTTTTTATAATACAAAAAATAAAAAATAAAATATCAAAAGTTACAATTTATATTTGAGTTAAAAAAAATCTATATACAGTAAAACCTCTCTAAGTGCACATTCTATAAGTGCACGCACTATGTAAATCCTCTCTAAATGCACGGCATAACTTGGTCCCAACTTATAAGAGCATTATATATTTTACTCTCTATAAATGCACACTCTCTTTAAGTGCATGTTTTGCTTTTTTTTGACTATGGTCCCAAGAGGGGTGCACTTTTTGAGGTTTTACTGTAATTTTAGAGTTGGTAACTTTTGTAATCATTTTAGGACCCCAAAATATACATAGATAGGTCAGGTTTATTATAAAATTACTAAAAATAAAAAGATCTGCAAAAAATCTCAAAAATAAACAAAAGATTACTATAAATAAAAAAGATTTGTATAAAAAACCAAAAATAAGTAAACTAATACCTAATCTATCTATATATTTTGGGAACCTATCATTCTATTAACTGGATATAAAAATTAATAGTTAATAATCATCTTAATAGTAAACTTATAAGTTAAACAAAGCTTTACCTATAAATTGCCAGCACCAATAAACTATTATTGTATTATTTTCTTCTTCTGAATTAAAAAAAATTTTTAACTGATTTAATTGAATTATTTGTATTGGCTAATATTTTTATATAAAAATTAATTACTTGTATTTTTTTTAAAAAAAATATTGCAAAGAAGACAGATCTATTCTACAAGTATCTATATTATATTAATTGTATCTTCTGCAAGTTTTTTTTAATTATCTTAAACATTTTAAGTCTTTTTTTAAAAAAACATATAGCAATTATATAGCTGTTTATAAAATATCATTAATACTATATTTGTATATAGAAATAGTACCAAATTAGTATCTATTGATTTTTTTGTACAAGTTAAAGAACCCCAAACATCTAGTACAGAGGTTATATATTATGCATTTTAGCAAAAACTTCAAAATTTAAGAAACAAAAAAAAACAGTTTTTGGCTATTATTTTGGCATCTAGTGGTCCAACTTGAATAAACTTTTTTTTAAAATAAAGCTTTTAGTGAAATACATTTAACAAAAAAAGTTTATTCAATTTTGATTACTAGATTAGAAGTTATTTAAGTAAATATGATTTTATCGTTTTAGCAAATTAGATCAAATTGGCCAAAATCTAGTTAGGAGAGCACTATTTATCACCTGATTTCTAGGGTAGGGTGCAGGTTAGAAAATTATCAAGTTCTAATAGCAAATAGTTTTTAGCTAAAATTTTTAAAAAATTTTAAACTTTAATATTAAATAATTTTTGAACAAGTGATCCGTTTTGGATGATTTTATTCTAAAATGTTCATCTCAATGATATGATTTCAACAAGCCTAAAATCATCAAAATCCAATTACAGGATCCTGAGGTTTGTATTACTTTAATCATGCATATATTAAAAATTATTACTAGAGATTTTATAAACTTTAATATTGAATGACTTCTGAACCAGTAATCCGTTTTAGATGATTTTACTACTAAAATGCTCATCTCAATGAGATGATTCTAATAAATCTAAAATTCTGATTACAAGATTCCAAGATTATTATAAATTTGTATTGTTTTTAATTGATTTAATATATTTTATATTAAAATAATACAAATCTATAATGATCTTAGGATCCTATAATTAGAATTTAACAATTTTAGATTCATTAGAATCATACGACATTTTGGCAGTAAAATCATTTAAAACAGATTACTATGGTGGAGATTATCTAAAGCCAACAAATTTTATATATAGGCGCCAATTTTTTAGCTGCAGTGTAACATGGTTGACCAATAAAAATGCAAAAAAGTTTAATATAAATTTAAATTTTATTAATAAAATTTTAAATTTTGTTAATAAATTTAAATTTTGTTATGTTTTTTTATATATAAATGCCAAATTTTTAAATTATATATAACTTTAAATTAATATAAACTTTTTAAAATAAAAGATACTAATGATTTTTTTTGTGGATTTGATAGTTTAATTAAAAAGCTATTAAATATACAAGAACTTTTTTTTAGTTTATTTTATTTTAAAAGAATAATAAAAGTTTAAAAATTTTATAGTTAAAAGTTGATGGTTTTTCGTGCTATGCACCATAGTTCAAAAGTTATTCAATATTAAATTTTTTAATATATACAAAAATCATATAATTAAAGCAATAAAACCTATAACAATCTTAGGATCTGGTAATTGAATTTTGATAATTTTAGGCTCGTTAGAATCATCTTATTGAGATGAATATTTTGGTAGTAAAATCATCCAAAACGGATTATTGGTTCAAAAATTATTTAATATTAAAATTTAAAATTTTTTAAAAATTTAATAGTTTTAGCCAATCAAATTGCAGTATTTAATGATTAGATAGGAGGTAGCCTCTTATGGCAAAAAATCAGATAATAAATAGCACTCTCCTTATGACCTATATGAAAGATGTCCATGGTTCTTAAGTTAATAATCGCTCAATAGGACAAACTCTTTATCAAATTCTTTTAAAATATAAAATTTTATTTATGAATTATTATATATTGCACTACTGGTTATAGTTAACCATTATAATAAATGGTTACCGATAACCAGCTAATTTTGAATTTTGATTTTGCCAGTTACACAGATTACCACATATAAGTATATATTTTTTTTGTTTACAATTGCCCTTTTTTTTTTTGCTACAGTACTAATTAGGCCTTCTTTTTGTAGCATTAGTGTCATTGGTGTTGCCGTTACTGGTGCTTTTTGATTATTGTTGCCATTATTGGTACTCTTTGATTATTGCTATCAGTGTCTTCGTTGTTAGTGCTTTTGGTTGTCGCTACTAGTGCTGGTGTTATTGTTTGCTAGAATTTCGATGGTGGGTCATGTTCGCGGTTATTAATTTTGCTTATTTTGGTGTTGCTGTATACTAATGTTGTCTTTTAGTGTAGTTGTTATTACTGGTGTCGATGTTGTTTGCTAGTATTTCAGTGGTAGGTTGTATTCACATTTATTAGCTTTGTTTATTTTGGTGCTGTTATATACTAATATCGCTTTCTAGTATAGTTGTCAATTGTCGGTATTATAGTTTAATGGTTGCTGTCGTTTAATTCTCTGGCTCATAGAATACTTTTATCATCTGCTATTTTCTTCATATATTTGGTTTTCATTTTGCGATTCACTGCACTGTGGTTATGTTGTGTCATGTTTTTCGTTCTGGATTTTTGGCTTTTGTAACGTTTTAGTTGGGTTTTAGTATTAGATAATTAATGTTTAGAGTTAGGGTTAGGAATTAAGATTAGTTTGAAATTGAGTGTTTAGAAAAAAGGAGCGAAGCGGAGGCGACAGTCATAGCGAAGTGACTATAGAGTGAGCTGAGCATTAGTGAAGCAACACAAATTATGCCAAATATAATAAAGTGGTGTATAGATGTGTTTGGTTGCGTGTAGTTGATAAAATGGTTAAAACTGTAATTAATATTGTATGATAGTGTTTGTTCGTTATCGAATAGTAAAGGTTAGTAAATATAGACTCAAATCGTTCGATAATCATAGTTATATAACCCTTATATTATAAATTTATATTGTGTAACATTTATGGTTATTTATAACTATCTGGTTAAGATTAACCAGTAGCGCAGATTAAAATGTCCTTATTTATTTATCTTTATAGTTTTTTGTTAAATTTAGCTACATATATGAAAAAGTATTATTGTGAAGTTTTGTATATTGTACATCAGCAAAATAAATATATGAAATCTTTTGAAAGAAATTGCTTGCTAAAATTTTTTGAAAGAATTGCGATCAATACAAAATTGTTTGAAAGAACTGCAATTTTTCAAAAGATTTCAGTATGCATTTTTTTTTAAAATATTTCGAAATATATGGAGTGTCTTCAATTAAAAGGGCCCATTTTTACATATATTTTATTTTGAGATATTTGAGTTTAATTATTTGTTTTGATTTTTGGACTGATCCAGGATCAATCAAATTTCACGATATTGATTGGTTAAAGACGGCAGGTGACTATCGGGTAAACTCGTGACGTGTTGGCTCTACGCAGCCTCATGTAATTTTTCTTTTTACATTATCTTGATTTTTTATTATGTAATTCGACTTTCATTTATAATTAAAAAAAGTCAATCATGTCAAAATTTATATGAATTTAACGAAAACTCATTTTTCAAAAAAATGTAAAAATGGGCCCTTTTAATTGAAGACACCCCATATTGCAAAATATTGCAAAATATATTGCAAAATATTGCAAAATATTGTGAAATAGGCCAAATAAAACAATACAAATCTCTATTTAATTATCTTATTTCAGGGTCATGGAAGGTAATATTTTGCATATTATCGTGTAAATCTGCAATTTTTTATAATATTTTGCAATATTTCACATATTTTCAAAATTTTTTAAAATTTTCACATTATCAAATTTTTATATATATTACATTTTAATCAATATTATATATTTTATTATATATTATTATTTTTATATTATTATATATTATTTTAACTATTTTCGCACTTTATCATATCTAATTCTATTACTATATACAAAAAGCTAGCCTACACACTTATATTCACTTATTTTATAGTTAGCTATTATCTTTGCTTTTTTGTTTTCTATCATTTTTGCTTTGGCTGTTTTGGCTATAACCTTCATTTCACTCTCTTTTTCTAAATACTTTCTAAAAATAGTAAAAAAGTGAAAAAATAAAAAAACCATTTCTCAAAAGTGTTGGTGTTCTTGCAAATTGTCAGAAAAATCTAGTATGTTCTTGCAAAGTGCCAAAAAAGTTAAAGCTGGTGTTCTTGTAAAGTGCCAAAAAAGTTGCAAAGTGTCAAAGAAGTCAGAAATAAATAAAATAAAATAAAAATTAAAAAAAATAAGTAAAAAAAAAAAATAAAAAAACAAAAAATGTAAGCAAACTATTAAAAAAAAATAAACAAAGCCCAAATTTTCATTTTTCTGAAATAAGAGTTCATGTTTTTGCAAATTTAGAAATTGTGTAAACTGGGTTAATATTTTTGCAAAATGCTAAAAAAGTTATGAAATGCTAAAAAAAGTTTGGGTTGGTTTTCTTGCAAAGTGCCAGAAAGTAAGGGTTCTGTTCTCACAAAGTGCTAAAATAAAATAAATTAATAAAAAAATTTTTTTTTAGTTTTACAACTAAGACCATGCCTTACAATTCATTATTAAATTTAATGATATAATAAATATATACTATACAGAAATTTATTATATTAATTAACGATTTTGAGACTCGGACTGCTTTATCTGCAGTCTAGAGTTGGCTAGTAGACGCAAGTTCTCCAGTCTTATTTTTCATGTTTTAATCCAAACTTCAGTTCCCACCAACCTAAATAGCCATAGTCTTTAGAAAAACTCGACCAGAAGTTCATGACTTGATCTTTACTATATCTCGTGACTTCAGTTAAACAAATTGTACATCCAAACTAACAAGTTAAGCCTCAAAGAGTTTGTTATACCACTTACTTATTAAGTCCATTAATTGATGTCCTGGGTTCCTATCTTTTCACGATATTTCAGTTCTTTAATAAGAATTGATATTTGCCACTATTGAGATTTGAACTAGTAGCCTTCCAATTTGCAATCTTGAAGTATAATCACTATGCTATTAGACCCAAGATCAATTAATAAAAAAAAAAAATTTTAAAAATAAAACAAAAAAAAACAAAAAAAAACCATAAAATGAAAAAATAAATAAAGCAAAACCTTGCAAAAACTTGCAAAAACTTACATCTAACTAAATCATTTTTCTAAAGAAGCATTCTTAAAAAATTTAGAAATTGTTAAAAAAATCAGTTGTGTGTTCTTGCAAAGTGTTGAAAGTCTAAGTTGGCGTGCAAAGTCAAATTGGTGTTCTTGCAAAGTATCAAAAAGTTGTTGGTTTTCTTGTAAAGGGCTAGTATTCTTGTAAAGTACAAAAAAAGTAAAAATAAATAAATAAATAAATAAAAAAACAAAATGAAAACGAAAAAAGTGAAAACAAAAAAAAAACAAAATAAAAATAAAAAAAAACAAACTGAAATGAAAAAACAATATGAATAGAAGATCTAATTTATAAACAAAAAATCTAATCTAATCTTGTAATTGATATATTTGAAGTATTTTGAATATATAGTTCAATGCGTTTTTGGTATGACCTAGATCATATATCTACTGGTCCAGCTAGTCTTCTCAAAAAGGCAAATCTTAACGTAGACTGGGGGTTCTATGATTAATCCGTAGACCCCTTGTTTACCTGATATATAATGATCTGCATGATTTTTTGTTTTGATGCTGCTTTTATCACTTTCGTCCTTTTGGTGCTTTGTCGTTTTTGTGTTTCATCGTTTTTTGGTGTTCCGTTCCTTTGGTGCTTCGTTCTTTTGGTGCTTAATCGGTTTTAAGTGCTTTGTCTCTTTGGTGCTTCATCGCTTTGGTGTTTCGTCGTTTATTGGTGTTCTCTTTTTTTGGTGCTTCGTTGGTTTTAGGTGCTTCGTTGGTTTGGTGCTTCGTCCCTTTGGTGCTTCGTCCTTTTGGTGCTTCGTCCATTTGGTGTTTTGTTACTTTGGTGCTTGTCCCTTTGGTGCTCTGTCCCTTTGGTGCTTTATCTCTTTAGTGTCTCGTTATTTTTTGGCATCATCTTTTTGGTGCTTTATCGGTTTTGGTTCTTCGTCCCTTTGGTGCTTCTTTGTCATTTTGGTGCTTCATCCCTTTGGTGCTTTGTTCGTTTTATGATCTGTGTTCGTTCAGTACTTTGTCACTTTGGTGTTTCGTTACCTTGGCGTTTCATCGTTTTTGGTGTTTTTTTTTCTTTTGGTGCTTTGTCTCTGTCGTTTGGTGTTTCATCGTTTTTGGGGGTTTTTTTTTTACTATAATTTTAGTATTTTTTTAATAATATGATTATTTTAAAAATAAATATTTTAAATAAATTATAATTTATCATTAATAAACCGTATATTAAAATATAAGTTGTAATAAAAATTTTTCAAAGGTTAAATGAGAATATTTTAGTAATTGTATAATAAAATTTAATAAAAAAAATTTATTAAATTTGGTTAAGATCCTTTTACACGAAGTTTCTAATATAACAAAGTAATTTGATTTTTAAAAATTTTTTTATTTTAATTTTGCGAAGCTACAAAATTAAAATAAAAAAATTAATTTAGTTAAGTAATTTTCAAATACTTTCGCTCGAAGTTTCTAGAAATGCCAAGTATTAATTGACCAATCATATTTCAAGCTACCCCGGTCTACGATAAAATTGTAGACCCTGGGTCTACGTTAAGGGTCCTCTCTCAAAAATATTTCAAATTTACTTTTGAAAAAATTTTTAAAATATTTCAAAACCTGAAATATTTCGAAATATATTGCAAAAAATTTCGAAATATATTGCATATGCGAAATTTTTCAAAAGATTTTGCAGGTTCACAAGATTTTTCAAAAAATTGCACTACTATAAATTTGCTGATATAATACCTCAGCTAATTCACATACAGTCTAACCTTTCAAAAGTGTACCCTCTGTAAATGCAACTCTCTCTAAATGCATATCTTGACATGGTTTCAATATCAGAACTTAGAGCTAAGTGCACACCTTCTATATTCTGCATGTACAATAGATTCTAGGTTCTGAACCTATTGCAGCACCTCCATAAATGCATGCATATAATATTTAACCAATCATAATAAAGAATTCTTATACAATAGTATCTCCAACAATTATTGTTATTTTATAATAATAAAATTTGTTACATAATAAATTTTCATTAAACTTTTAACAAGAATACATGTAGAAATGGTATAATCCTTATAAATAAAAGAATAATGCAGTAGAAACATCTGTTAGAATCTTTTATAATGAATTTTTTTCTTATTAAAAAATGTTACTGCTAATACTGAAGTTAGCAAATGCTAAAGTTTTGGGGTCTTGATTTGGCCCTGCTAAAATTCACATATACTCTATAAATATGAAATCTACACCCAAACTCTACTCTAATCCTATAAAACAAAAATAAAAAAAAAAACATCCAAAAAAAAAAATAGGTCAAAGCTTCAGCATTAGCCAACTTCAGCATCAGCTATGACAAAAAATTTATTTGATTTCAATACTTTTTATATTTCAACTCGTAAAATGTAATCAAAGAAAAAAAAATTATTTAAATTAACGTTATCTAAAAAATTTGGTCAACTGACATTTAATCAACTACCATAATTTTCAGTTTTATGACTTTATAACCAATAATTAGGGTCCGGAATGGGCCGGGTTGACGATCGTGAATACCCTTAACATTGCTGCATTGATGTAAATTGGATCGGCGCAGTTAGATTTAAATTTGCTATATCAGATATGAAGGGGAAATGTTTTGTAACACTGATATGTATATTATTTTTATTTCTAGAAACAACGTTAAGATCTACGGGTCATTCGACATTTTTGAGTCATTGGTAAAAAAAATTCATATATCGTTATATCCAGATGTCGGTATAACCAGAGTGACGTGTTCATAACAGGGACAATGACTAGGAACGCCGAAAAATTATTCAATATGTTGAAAATATCTATAATTTCTGCGTCCCTGAAGATAAGGAAATCACGGAGTTAAGTAGATGCGGTAAGTATTACAAAAATACCGCAGAATTGATTCTTTTTTAGTATATTCAAAAAGTTTATCGTTATTATCGTTATACAAAAAAAAGTGTAGAATTCCGATTTGCTTTTTATTTACACGGACGGAAAAACTAGTTTTTGCACTGTGCTAAACGTGTGATTTATCCAATCAGATTACATATCAATGCTAATTTAATCACATATAAAAATCAAGCTTAGTGCTGTAGTTATTTTAACTTTTTCCCAAAAATGATACGAAAAACCGGAAACAGGTAAAAAGGAAGAAAGAAAAAAATTTTAATAAATGGTTATAATATTTAAAAGAGTTTATTTAACATTGAATTGCTTATACAATTTTTTTTTTTAATTAGTTATTCCACACCAAATATAAGATATAATAGGCGTAATTCAGCTAATGGACGTAATTCAGTTAATGGACAAAATGGTTCAACTTCTACAGAATTTAGGACAAATTCCAGAATGCAATTTGGTTTTACTTTATTAGATATTGATGGAATGGATAATCTTAAAGATGTAAAATTTCAATTTCAAGAATTTTCGACCGATGATGGAAATTTTCGATTTTCCGAATTTTCAAATAATGAGATAACAAATAAATCATATAGTTTACCAAAATATATTGTAAAAAAAGCTCCAAAACAGTCTTATAAAGACCAAAGAGATAACGATGGTGATGTTATCGATGATTTGGTTAACCAATTAAAATGTGGACTACTAATTCCATCCTTAGAATATGATTCTTTCAGTACTTCAGATAAACTTGAAGAGTGTTTAAATGAAATTTCTCGTGAAATCAAAGCTGATAATGTTCGTGATTCTCGACTTTCTCTTCAAAGGAAACAAATGAGAATCTGTATCTTTTTTGGTCGTGAATTGTTTACAAGAGTCAATGATCATGAATTTGACGTTATGCATTGGACTAGATTTAAAAGAAAAGGAAACTCCTCTCTCGCAACTACTTTCAGTCATTATCATTTTGCCAAAATTATCGATAAAATGGACCTAATTCAACAAAGATTTGGATTAAAAAAACGGGTAGATAATGTTATCGAAAATAAAAGAAGCATTAGAGTTATATATATGAATGAAGGAAAGAAGAATAAATTGAAGTTGGAATGGGATGAAGAAGAAGGTCAATATAAATTTATGGTTGAATTCTATTTTTGAATCTAAAATTAAAATTCTTAGTGATTAGGTATTTGGAAGATCACCAGAGCAGCAGCAGACATCAAACGTGTTTGTAAGTTCTTGAATTTATTAATTTGTTTTTTTACAGGATGAATTGTTTAGATTTTTTTTCAATTTATTATATTAGCGTGCGTTGACATTGTATCAGGATCTGATGATCCTGATTTAAGACTTTCTGTAAAAACACAATATGATCTTAATTGGGAAGCTAAGTTAGACGAAATCATGAAAAAACTGCAAGTTGAACCTAGAACTAGAAATTGGAATGGACAATGGTTTAAATGCAATGATTTCGCCGATATTGGATGTGAATGCGTCCAACATAAGTTTAAAAAACAATGTTTTTAGTATGTAAATTCTATTAATAAATTTCTTTTAAGTTTTATAGATTTTAAATTAATTTTTTTTTTATTTTTCTTATTTAAAAGTAATGATAAGTTTCAGGTCACTATTGAAACAACATGTCATGATAACAAGGGAAAAATTAAAAACGAAGATTCTATTAGTGTAAAACATCTATCATGGCGAACGAATGAAAATTTTAACTTTTTTAATAGCACCGTTGTTGAAACTTTTGATTTTGCCAAAGAAATAATTAGATTTATTAGATAATCTATTTTATTTCATTTTGCGTATTTTTTGTATTATGCTAGTTATAACTCATGTTAAAACTTTTGTATATATCTTGAAAGCCTTGTATACTTAGTTATACAATTATGTCTTTCACACTCTGCAACTTCATGATTTAATTAAGAATTGTTTCGTAAATTGCTTTTATACATACTGGATATTTATTTTTTAAAGTATAATAAGTTTATAAAAGTTGTGAGATTCATTAGTATTCAACGAATTAAGTATACTTAGCATTATAACGGGATAGATCGTACTCTGGTACAGTAGAATTTGTTGTCTGAAACATATTATAATTTACCTTGGAAATCTATGAATATCCGGGTAACAATTTTCTCAATAGTTTTTGGAATAATTTATTTTGAAAATCGGTTCCATTAAAATAGCGCGCATTGATTTCGAGAAGACCCAAAATAACGCGTCTGAGTGATGCCAAGGGAAAACCCTGAAATGTTATCTAATAAGGTTTCTGGAATTTCCCTTTATGGTGCTCATTTCAAATAATAAATAGAAATTGACACTTCACGGATAAAGCTCTCAAATAACGCGCAACGCGCAAGTAACGAAATAATACCGGTCTTATTCTAACTAAAAGTTTAAAAAATTAAGAGATGAATGCAAATACTCTAATATTAATTTACTAATAAGTAATTAATATACATATCTGAAATCTCGTGCGAGATATATCACGCGATTTCGCCTGAGTCATACGATAAGAATATACTTACTGTATATTAAAATTTAATGGCGAATTTTACACCTCATAATAAGTTAATTATCCGTTCCTCTTTTTTAATTTGTATTTATTTTTTATCATAATGTAGCGTAAAAAGGAAAATCATTACAATTAGTCTTCAAAAAAAAATTTTACACTTGATAAATCACTGACCACTTAGCGACTAATTTATCTCGCGCGAATTCGTAGATTCACAAGTGCGATAATTTCGTCATTTTGCCCGCGCGAAGTATAACACAATTGCATTTACTTTGGTTGAGAAAATTATGTTAAATGCGTATTAAACCATTAATTCTTGCCAAGCTACGTAGTTTTTAAACTTTATTCAAAATATTTCCCGACGAAAAAAAACATATGATAATCTCAAAATTTTTTATAAGATATCAGATTTTTTTTTTAAAAAAAAAAAAAAAAAAAACTCTACACGTTCCAACTAAATAATTTGACACATTAGATATATATATAGTGTATATTTCGTATAAGATTAATTAATAAATCATTCTTTGCTCATTAACCCAAGTTTCCTATATAAAAAAAAAAAATAATATAATCAATATAATGATAATAAATAAAACAAAAGTATTACATTTATTACATTACCATTGCTCATATTGAATTTTTAATTTGCTTTTAGTATTAACAGTTTGAGACGAATTTGTGAGGTTATATTGTGAATTTATATAATCTATTATCGTAGATAAATAATAATGAATAAAATTGAAGTCACCGTGATTAATTTTATATATTGGAATTACCTTCAACTTCTTCTCGCTTCATCTTATTTTCCAAGTTTTGTACAAGAGCCATCGTAGGAATCAATCTACTGGTATAAACCGCATCTTTATGTCTATTAAACTCTCCGGTCTCAAACATCCCATCATCGTTCGCATTCATCATTACAGTTCTCGCATTTTCGGCATCCCTAAAATCTCTTATAGTTTCCAAATCAACTCGATCGCCGATAATATTAGTACATGTCAACGCATACCACTTGTCTAATATTGCTTTCAACTCATTGCAAGTCGGTCGCTTTGCAGGATCAGGGTCCCAACACTGTTTCATTAATGTAATCCAACATTTAGGATGTCGAACATTAGTTAACGAAGGACGAAGATCATTTGATATGATACTTGAAATTAAAGAAAGTGAATGTGGAGTATCATGAAATGGTTGTTTGAGAGTTAATAATTCGTACATTATCATTCCGAATGAATAAATGTCCGAAGCAGATGTGTATGAACCTCCATTTAATACTTCTGGTGCTATATATGGTACTACACCATATATATATTCATGATTACTATTAACACTATCTCCACTATTACTTCTATTAACACTATCTCCACTACTATTTCTATTAACACTATCTCCACTACTACTTCTTCTATCAATGTTCAAAGATTCTCGACCATTTTGTCCATTATTCATGAGACGACTTAACCCAAAATCCGAAATCATTGGATACCTTTTTCCCATTAAGATATTACCACTATGAAAATCACCATGCATTAAACCAGCATTATGAATTACTTCAAGACCTTGAAGGATTTTTAATAAGAAATTGACACGAGTTGGCCAATCTATGTTTAAATGATGATTTCTTAAGTAGTTTCGAAGACCACCATTTTCAGCGAATGACATCACTATTATAAATTCTTTTGTTTTTGGATCCCTGCTTATGCCAAAACAGTGAGCTACTTCGAAAGAAACCTTTAGACGAGTGATTGAGTGCAATGATTTCAACTAAAAGTAAAAATATGAACAAATGTGATAGAAATTTTAAAGAGTTAGAGCGTAAAAAAAAACAACAAAAAAAAAAAAACGATCATATCCATGCACATTTAAAAAATTTGAAATTTTCATGTATACCTCATTCAAAAATTCATCAGAAGTACACTCTGTTTTTTTCAATTTTTTCAAAGCAACAGCATGCTCTCCTCTTCGCCTCCAATCATTCTGTTTCGAATCCCAATTATAAATTTGTCCATCTTCCCAAATTGCATAATATACTTCACCTAAACCACCCTGAGCCACAAATTTAATATCCTTAAACTTTTCAAAAGGTATCCATTCTATTATTTGCTCACTGCATTCTGCTTGTAACTGAGATTCTTGGATTAATTGATCTAATGAAGAATTACCACTAGACCAGTTTGAAAAATTATTACGAAAATGAGAGGCATTACAGTTTTGACACCAATTCCAATATGATATCATAGTTGGTTTATGACATTCGTCGCAGATTTTATTCTTGACCTTTTTCTTAGGACGGCGGCGGAATTTACTGATTCTTTGTCCCATTTTTTTAATATCGAGTTATTTGAATTATAAAAAGTATTCAAGAATATTTTTTTGATAACGCGTTGATATAATAATAAAATTGTATTATTTCGATGGGAGAAGTTTGTATAAAGTATTTTCTTGGCAAGTATTATAGTTTTTGGCTACCTAAAATATTTATAAACTTTAACGATAAAGTTTAGATCAAATGTAACAAATTAATTTTGTTTGTTTAAAATACATTAAAGTTAATTATTATACTAGATATAAAGAAAACTCTATATATGCTATCATATATATTATTTATAGGTATTGTAGACGCTATCAAAGCTGTCTAAAAAAAAAAAAAAAAAAATTCACAAATTATCAAAATCGTGAATATAAAACTTTGGAAGAAAGGTGACCCTTTAAAAATATATTATTAATAAGAAAAACAATGCTAATAAACCGATTTTTAGGATAAGAAAAAATTTCTGTATTTTCCGGCATTTGTACGCACAAACAAATGTAAAAAAAAAGGTGACTATTAATTTTTATTTGTAAGCCAAAAATATTTTTTTTTGTTTCTAAATATGCAAAAATAAAAATAATGTATTACTTTTTTTTGCAGCAAAAAGAAAGCTGTACATAGTTAATGCGTAATCGTTACACCTCTTTTCTGCTTCAATCCATTTACAGGGACTTTCCTTTTATCGTAATAGTTAATAGAATATCAATTATTTTTCACAATTAATTGTCAGAAATATCAATGAAAAAAATTATAATATGTACCACTATTTTTGAAAGAAAAATTATGTAAATAAAATGCTTTTTTTATAAACTAATAAAAAAAAAATTATTTACATACTTAGATATCCCCTAATTCGTCCAATTTGTTAAATAATTCCCGGTAATTTACGGGATAATATATGCTCCCTTCACCAGTGTCTTTATGAAGATCGACCATACAATTGAAAAATGAAGGCTACTTGTACACAATCAAGCACTTCCCATACGAGGAAATCTTCTCAAAATATGAATCAGACCAAATTAGATATAACGACGGATCATATCTAAACTTTGACCTATGAATTAAAAGTGATCTCGCTTCTTTATTATGCATTAGGAAATTTTAAATAATCCAAATGCAAATTAAATAGTAATAATACCATATAATGCCTAATCTTTTATTACTTAACATATGAAATTGTTACACTGGATCGAGCACCAATAATAAGGGACTCTGGCGAATTTATACTCTAAAATTTCACTCAAAATTTACTAATTGATTTAGCCCACATAAAAAATGCTTGCATACTTTTGACTTATTAGCGCTGGCTTATTGAGTGTGATCATCTTGGTAAATTCGTTGTTCGAACATTCTTTAATATATATAATTTGATAAAAATTTTGTTCTATCTAAAAATAAATATATAAATACGTACGTACGTAATGTGCATGTGTGCGTGCGTGCGTGCGTACATATACTATATATATAATTAAATATATATATAGATATATATTTTAAACATGTAGCTATTTTTTTAATAAAACCATATATACTTTTATGCCAAGGTCTTTCATAACAATTTAAGTCTTTTTTTATTTTAACTTAGTTATAAAGTCTTAAATGCTGCTAAAAAAAAAACTTAGCGCCCACATTTTTTAACTAACCTTAACCTTAACTCTAAATTTAACTATAAAAACTTTCACAATGTAATAGTAATAGTTATACAGTATTTATGTTTTGAGTTCCATGACGCAAAAACGTAATGTACTGTATTTTGTGTAACTATTGTAAGGACATAATGCTTGTCGCGGCTCATAATGAAGTCGGATTAAAATGAAATTTGAAGGTTTCTATTTAACCCTCTAAAACCAACTTATACTCGTTTATTATAAATTCTACCCCTAAAGCTGACCCATCCCAAAATTTTGCATTTGTCGGTGTCTTGTCTATTTTACGCAATACATACGTACGTACAGTACGTACAAAATTTGAATTTCATTATGATCCGTCACTTGTATCACGATTAGGGTTAGAATGGGTCGGCCAAACTAGATACAGGCCGATGGAAAAGTTATAGGCCGGGTCGATCCTAAAAAGGCTCGGGCCAGTCGCGGGCCAACCTTTTTTTTTGCTAGAACAATTTTTTTCTGATCAGAATTAGTCTCCATATCTATACCAAATATGTAGAAAGCCATCAGGTCATTCCTTGCCAAATAGTTTTATTCGTTTTGTCTTTGGCACGTAAATACTTTATAAATTCTGGGACACCTAAATTTTCTTGTTTCCCGGAATCTTTTCTGTTTCGTCCTAACTCTCCGGAAACTACATCACTGTAAGGTTCGAAAATAGTGATGCAGTTTCTGGAGAGTTAGGTGGTTTACCGGACGAATCAGAAAAGATTCCGTGAAACGAGAAAATTTTTAGGTGTCCCAGAATTTATGATAGCTGTAATTGTCTATTCAGATTATTTCCATTCCTTACATTCATTGTTTGCCAATTTATCAATTAAATTAGTCAACCAACTACTAATTGATCTTTAGTCAGTTTCTTGACCTGAAATATGCTTTATAAGAGAATCGATTCTAACACTTTAATCGACCGGTCCAGCCCACAAAGGTACAGGCTGAGGATCGACCCGCCCATCGACTCAGTTGTGCCGGGATCAGCTCGTATCACTAGGCCAAGGACCCGTAAAGATAACAAAAAAAATTTAGACAAAATTTAGTTTAAATTTAATAAATTTTAGATACATTCGGGTGAAAATTTTAAATGTCGTGACTACTAAAATTAAGTGATATACGTCGGTTTCATAAGCAATTTACAACTAAGAAAAGCAATTGACCAATTAAATATAATGATGATTTATAATTATTATGCGGTTTCAGAAAAGGTTTCATAAGAGATTCATAAGCGGATTATAGCTAAGGATTAAAATTGGCCAACAATTTTACGCAATATCAATTCTATTTTACCGGAGATCATATTATATCACATTGGATTAAATTTAAAAATATTTATTATTAATTTTTAATAAGGGCCGTGTCATTAATCACCTGATTATTTTTTATCAGAGGTCTACCCCCTTAATATATATATAGTCAGGGTTCCTTATATATAATTTCACCTTTTTTTACCCCTTCCCCTAAAACATCACCTGATTTTTGTCACTCCCCTAATCACCAAATCAAAAAAATTCACCTGCATGAATTTTATTTAAATTTAAATTTAGAAAATTTACAAGTTCATTCTTTGGTTTTGTTAAAAATACAATACCAGTATTGTAAGCATTTTGAATGATTTAGTACTTAAATTTTGCTAATTGTCTTGAAAAATGTTATCCCTTAATCTATCTAGCAGGCAAATTTGCCTGCTTAATTTTTTAAAAATTAAAAATTTTTAATAAAATCTTAACTATATATTTAAGAAATATAATTTGAGATTTATTTTATTAACTTTATTAAAAAAATTTTTAAAATTATTAAAAAATTTTAAAGTAATAAAATTTAAAGTTTTGTTTTGAATTTTATTATAAAATTTTTTTTTGGATTTTTTAAAATTTTATATATTTTAGTTTATAAAAAAATTTTTGCTTCTAATACAATTCTTAATTTTTATAAATAAATTACTAAAAGCATAATAATAAAAGTTGTAATTTATTAAATTACAATATTGTTTAAAAACTATATTTTTAAAACTACAGTACAATCAACCTAGTTCTGATCAATAAAATTAATGAAATTCAAATTGCTAATCCTTTTTTAA
>QKWP01001230.1:126726-154633 GCA_003550325.1 Gigaspora rosea | reverse complement strand
ATCATAAATATATATACCACAAGCTGTGTAAAAAAACTTAAAAAAAAACTGTTTTGCTTAATTTTTATTACTTTTTACATTTTTCTGATTTTTGTTTTTTCTTTTTTTCGATTTTTGCATTTATAGCCCAGATTTTTCATTAGCACATTTCAAATATAACATTTAGAAAAATTACCCTATTAGCATTCTTTTAAATATACTTATTTTGTTATTTAGCAGTTTTCAAATATAACCTTTTTATCCAATTTCTACTTTTCAAATATAACCTTTTTTAAAAAATAGGCCTCCATTAGCTATTTTTCAAATATGACCTCATATAGATTATTCGGGGTCCTATGATAATCAAATAATTTTTGCTAGTAATAATAATATAATAATTCTTATTGTGTAATAATAATATAATAATGGTTATTGTACGATAAGTTATAAAAACTTATTGTTATGATTCAGTATTATGGAATTACATAAATTGTGGTTTATTTGCTTTAATAAAATTTGATTAGACAATACGTAATCATGTGATACATATATATACATGTAGTGTATGAATAGAAATACTCTAAAAAATAATATATGAAAAAATAAAAATAAAAAAATATATAAATAAATTAAAAAAAATAATAAACAAAAATAAAAATAAAAAACTGTTAAATAAAAAAAATTTAAATAACAAAAAATAAAAATAAAATAAAATAAATAAATAAAAAATATTAAATAAAAAAAAAGTTAAAAAAATATTATGTTAAATAAAATAAAATAAATAAAAAAAGATATTATTTAAATCAAATTAAAAAAATTAATTAAAAAAATATTAAAAAATAAAAAATTTAAAAAAAACATCATCAACTCTTCCTAACAATTACTTGTACCAAAATTTTTACAACAAACGAAAAACAAAATTTGCTTGAGTAAAAAGAGTAAGCACAACAAAGTAGTAGTTTTTATAAAGGTCAACTAAGGTGCTCTTTCTTCCTTCTTTCTTGGGAACTCCCTCATATATTTGGTATGCAAACCAAAAGCGTTAGTATACAAAATAACTGGCAGGAGGTAGTTACGTGTAGAACAGGAACTGTCATTGATCAATTAAAAAAACATTCTAGAAAATTTTTGCAAGGTTAACTCTGCCCCAAATATGATTTTAATATAATATGGACTGAATTTAGAATAGAGCTAAATTTAAGAGTATTATATAATTTTTAAATGTATTCTCTATTAGCTTTGTTTTTTTTTCTCTTTTTGTTTTGTTTTCTTTTTTTCCTGTATCAGAATATACTTCTTTTTTTTTGTTTTCATTTTGTATCAGTTTTTTTTTCTTTTTGATATTATTCATTTCTTAGTAGTTTGTTTTTACTTTTTACCTTTTTATTTTGCCCTTTATAAAGAAAAAAATTTTAAAGAAAGGAGTATGATCCTGATATAGCATTAACAACTGATCAGTAATATTGGGATTTAAGTCTCGAGTAAGTTTGGGATCTTGATGGAGATAGATATGTTATATTACAGGTTACACTTGGGTACTTCAGTATTAAGTGAGTCTTTATTTGGTTAAAATGTATTACATACTATTGAAATAGCAGTTATTGCTTTAGTTACTGTATATTTACTAATAAATAAAGGCAAAATCGTCAAACAAAAAAAATAAAAAAGAATAAAAAAATGATAAAAGTAGTGTATGAATGTACATATATACAATTTAGAAGAAATAAAAGTAATTCTAGTTATTTTTTATTATAGGAATAACCAGAAATTTATTTTTAGTTTTATTATCATTATTTTTATTGTTATTTCAAATTTTAATAAAAAAAAAAGAATAAAAAAAAATAAATAAAAAAAAGAATAAAAAAAATAAATAAAAAAAGAATAAAAAAATAAATAAATAAAAAATAAATAAAAAAAATAAATAAAAAAAGACTATTGCTAACTTGCACCCTAGGTAATATCACCTAGTTCAGAAATCTGGTCAGAAATCTGGTCGGAAACAGGCTCAGACGCTGGATCGAAGCACGGCTGGACACACGTGATCGATATATATAAAACGAGATACATAGTAACTAAATTAATAAATGTCACACAATTTGAAGTTTAATATATGAAATAGATGAAATTTATTACACTTGCGCAATATGTACAACGATTATATCATTTCACGGCATATCACCTATTAATAAACCCAATTTAATAAACACTACTCTAACAAAAACTCCCTAACCCTAACCTAACCAATACTAACAAAAAGAGCACATAATCGAAAACACCCTAACCCTAACTACAACGAAAATGACTAATTCAGAGCGCATTATCTATAATACACTAACTCTAACTACAATGAAAATGACAAATCCAGAGCCCATTATCAAAAACACCCTATCCCTAACTACAACAAATCCAAGACTCTTTCATAAATAATAATACCACCAAAAACGACAATAATATTTTGTGACTCCAATAATGACGATGAGAGTATTTCACCACAAACGAACCTCAATGACGAAATTATTTTATCACTCACTAACAACAACACTACCATGCTAAAGAGCAGCTTAGCTCGAAGTTGCTTATGTCATCGATTAGAAAAAACAGTAGCTACTTAAACACCAAAACAACAAACCAATGACACAAAACGAGAAACTAAAGATGCCCTGGAAAAAAAAGTATTAGCAAACGCGTAAAAGCGTTAGTTAATGTAAACACGCCAACAAGCAAAAGCAATAAACCAAAAAAACTATATACATTCCTGAAGAACTGAAACGAGATGCTTTGAAAATACCTGAAAAAAAGAAGTATTAGCAAACATGTAAAAAACATTAGCAACTGTAAATACTCCAACAAGCCAAAACAACAAACCAAAGTAAGAACCGAAACAAGAAACTAAAGATACCCTTGAAAATACCTGGAAAAAAAAAGAAGTGTCAGTGAACGTGTTCAAAATCTGAAATGACAAAGCCCATACTCTCCTAAAATTTCCGAAGCCAAATGTTCACACAGTAGAACTAGCAAAAATGACACAGCAATGCATTTACGCCAACTACAGTGAAATGCAGTGCTAATTTCAACAAAAGAACCAGCGACAGAGCAAGACGGTGCAAACCCAACATCCAATGATGGTGACGGACAACATGATACCAAAAGTGACAAATTCACTACACGGCAACCGACGACAACTCCAACTATAACACCCGTAACAACGACACTAGAAAGGACGAAATTCTATTACTTGAAAGAAAAAAAAAAGACTGTTATTAAACGTAAAACACCAAAACATCGACACCAAAGCAACGATACCAAAAAGAAGACACCAAAGCGATGATACTAATTCAACGACGAAAAGCATTATCTAAAATCCAAAAAAAAGAGAAAGAGAGAAAGTTAATACTACTATGCTAGCCAAAAAAAAAGACTAAAAAGCAACCACGGTAAAAAAAAAAAAAAAAAAAAATACTTATAGCAGATCTGATTTGTGTAACTGGCTTAGTATAACTGGCTTAATCATATAAAAACAATGATCTTCACCCGACATAGATGATATCACCTAGAGTGAAAATTAGTTAAAATTATAAAAAAAAGTTAGAATAAAAAAAATAATAAAAAAATAGCTCCTGATAATAAATAAAAGAAAATTTATATACAGTTGACTCTCTCTATACTAAATCTGTTTATACCAAAATCGGGTTATAGTGAACCTGATTTGGCAGAACAGATTTTTCTATAATAGTTTAGTCTGGCTATACCGAACCAAAATAATAAATTTCTTTATACCACACCCAATGATGCCACCGAAATTGATTTTTGAAAAAGGCCTATTTCGTCTTCATTAGAGAAAATTAAAATTTTTTATAAGGAAGAGCAAATAAAATTTCTATATATATGTTCCTTATAATTTCGTCTATTTAAAAAAAGTATCAAATAATTTCATCTTTCAAGTAAAATAGGTCAAAAACAATTTCGTCTTCAAATTTTAATTTCGGGGTTTAGAACCCGAAATGCTTTCATTCTCATGTATAACCGCACTCGAACTTTTTTTTATCAGCCGGATACTATATATACATATCTCTATATAATGAACTATCATGTAACTTATATATAAAGTCACATGATTGATTTAGAACCGTGTTCACTGGTAATGTAAATTATACGAATATGCAAATTATACGATTATGATTAAACTTTTTAAATGTTATAAAATTTTATTACAAATTAAAAGAAAAAGTACAAAGTTTTACAAAAATTTTTTTTGTTCTAATTTTGCCCATTTCACTACTTGATTTACTTTAGCTCAATAAGAGGCTTTTTGTAATTCGGTTTCCAAAGGCAATTTTCATCAGATTGGCCCAACTCACAAACTTTTATTTCTTATTTAAAACATTTGATTAAGGCTTTCGAAGCAATGCAAACCAAACTATTTGGGACGTTCCAAACTGCGTAATGAATAGTATCATAGCAATAGTAATAGCATGGTAAATACCTAATGTGATACTAGTCGTCACGTAATTTGGGACATCCCAAATAGTTTGGTTTACATTTGAGTCCAAGAAAAAGGCTTCCTATTATCCTAGTTAGCATATAATTGTAACATCAAGTTTCAGTTCTATTAAGATCTCTAAAAACCCAAAAATAGATTAGTTTAGTATAAAAAAAGTTTGTTTCGCTAGGCTTTTTGTGATTAATGAAAACCAGTATAGAGAACTAATAATTATGAAGATAATTAATATTTTCGGCAGTTTGGAACATTATTCCATCTTTGGCGTCAATTACTAAAACTATTAGGTCTGTCAAGGAGATTCTCCTCTGCCGCATTTTAATAAAGTTACTGTGTTCAGGAGCAACTTATTTTTTACTAAAGAGCATCATATGACGTTCCTGAACTTCTAAAATTTTAGGTTTTTAAAATAAAAAAATAAAAATAAATACAGTACAGTAAATAAAAATAAAAAAAAAACTTATCTTTCGCGATCCCCAAAAGTTGAGCTTCTTAATATCTGAACACCTTGATTATCTTTTCAGATTTTTTTTTTTTTAAAATAATTGAAAGAAAGAAATCTAAAAAATAATCAAGTGCTATTTTTGTAGTCTCTTTTTTTCAAACTTTTTATAGTTAAGACAAAATTAGCCTTGATATTTTTTTTTGAATAATAAAAATAAGGCTACATGCCCAGCATAAGGCGTAAGTTGTTTAGCTTTATAGCAGTTGTTTTTTTTTGATTTTTAATAACTGCCCTATCTTGTTTAATGCATTGTATAAAGTGTTAATTCGGGTTTGTATAATAAGAGCATATCCATGCATTGCGAATTCAAAGTAAAATTTCCAATTATAGCAATGCAGGAACATGCTCTATTATGCAAACCTGAATTACACTCTACACATTCCTGATATGCCAAACAAAAAAAACTAGTGCTTTTGCATATTGCATTATTAACTTGTATATGTGGGCTAGTTGAATTCCAAATATGTACAAGGGTATAATTTCGGTATAATTTCGAATAGTGTAATGAATTATCTGTATAAGTTCATAAATTTATCAATAAGATTATTAGAAATTCTTCGTTGTATTTTGTATAAAAATCTGGTAATTACAAGCTATTCGTAATTTATCTAGCATTGTGTCAACCAAACAACGAGTAATTTTTTTCGCAGCACAAAAACAAGAAATTTGTCAAGCGAAGGAAATAAATCCAAATATTAAAAAATATAGATCTTGCAAAAAAGTATCAGGTTGGAAAGTCTACAATTACAAATATTCTAAAGGAAAAAAACTGTTGGTTAGCCATTACAACTGAAGAAGAAGGCGAAGTAAAAAAATTTTGCGGACAAAATAGCCAAATCTTGAAGAGGCCCTTGGTCTTTGGGTAGACAATACGCTTAATAGTGGTCAGGATATCGATGGTTATATTCTTAAGACCAAGGCAAAGTTTTTTGCAGATCATTTTCTTATTGATGATTTTCACCAATCTGACGGTTGGCTTACTGGTTTCAAAAAACATTATGGGCTCCGCCAATTTAAAAAATAAGGTGAATCTGCAAGTGCACCTCCTATAGAACAAATAGAAAATGACTGACTTGCCTTACAAGAATTACTTCGATCCTACGACTTTGATGATATTTGGAATGCTAATGAGACTGTACTTTACTGGAAAATAAGACCTTCATATACTTTGGCTCGTTCAAGATTAGCAGGGCACAAAAAAGAAAAGTCACGTGTATCAATTTTATGTACTATGAATGCAAGTAGAACTAAAAAATGAAACTTGTCTTTATTCATACTAATAAAACGCCATGTCTCTTATAAAATATTAACCATACTAATCTTCTTGTTTACTATTACTTGAACAAAAAAGCTTGGATGCAAGTTAATATTTTTAATGAACTCCTCCTTAAGCTTAATGACCAAATGAAATTATGCAATCAAAAAATCATACTTTTAAGTGATAATGCACCATTGCATATTGTTCTTGATGAAACAAAGGCAAAATTAGATTGTTTGTGAGTAAAATTTCTTCCAGCAAATACAACCTCGATTCTCCAACCCTGCGATGCAGGAATTATTAATTCGTTCAAGTACTACTACAAAGTCTTTTTGTTCAAAACCAAATTAGTGCATATGATAGTAAGCAAAACGGAATAGTAAAAGAAATAGTTCTGTACAATATTTATGATGCAATAATTAATACAGCTGAAGCATGGTCTATGGTATCACTAATTACTATTAGAAATTGCTAGAAAAAAACTGGTATTCTTCCATATGATGATTCTGAAGAACTTGTTGAACATGAACAGGACAGATAATTAATAATGGTAGAATTAGAGGTGTAAGAATAATGCCATAACCTGTTATAATTATAATAAATTACGAAAAAGTCTGTATTATAATAACAAGTTACAGCATTATATTCAACCTCTGAGGCTTAAAAATATGCGTTTGTTAATTTTTAATAATTGATAGTTACCAGTACTTTTGTATTATAAAATTTAAAAAAACTTTTAGTAATATGGAAAATGAAACAAGTCTTGCAGAACTAATTGGTTGCTTATCAACAGACGATCCTCTTACCGCATATGAATATATCCATGTTGAGGATAATGAGGTTAAAGGCGGGCTCACCGAAGAAGAAATTTTGGAGATTGTTGAAAGTAAAAATAAGGAAGAAAGTGAGAAAGAAAATGAAGAATTTATTGAACAAAAAAAGTTAGTAATACGGAGGCAAAAATTTGCATAAATACAACTTTAAGGTTTTTATACGAACAAGGTCCAGAGTTTGGTAGCGTTAAAGAAGAAGTAAAGATTTTAAAAAAATTACACAAACGTGTTTAGTTATATATTGTAAAAAAGCTCAAACTAGTTGATCTCCATAACTATTTTTGGCATCCTGTATAGAAGTTTTTTTTTGAATTATTGTACAGTATATGTGTATGTGCGTACATATGTACATATGTACTGTATATACCTTTTTTTTTATTAGTTTAGTAATTTAACTTGTGCATATCTATATTATGCTTTTATAGTTTTTAATGTTGAATAAATCTTTCGTTACATAAAAAAAAATTTATTATTGATCACGTGCATATGATTTTATTGGTTAGCTCTATATACCGAACTGTTCGGTATAGAGAGTGAACTTTATAAAGCAAACTTACTCTATACTGAACAAAAACCCCCAGAACATGCAGTTCAGTATAAAGAAAGTCGACTGTATAGTATTTATAAACAAGTATAATTTATTGATTTACAAATTGTATAACATATCAATCAAAACAATGTTTACAAACAAAAAATTAAATACTTGCTTATGGTTAGGGTAAGGGTAGGATTGGGATTATGGTAAGAGTTATTTATTACCAAAATTTCTCAAGGAATTTTTTTTATTAGAAGATAACAGTTGGTTTCATAATCAAAATTTTAAGATATTAGTTTGTTTTTACATTAGGGGGCATCCATAAATAACGCTATGTACCCCCTCATAGTAGCGCTGGATCCCCCCTCTACTATATAAAAAAATTTTTCAAAATCCGTATGTTTATATATAAAATTTTACAAAAACTTGAATATATTATGATCCAGTAATCCAATCTGGATGATTTTGGTACCATTCGATTCGTCTCTATGAGACTAATCCAATGGTATCAAAATCATTTCATTTGGATTACTGGATCACGTTTTATTAACGAAATACTATTGATTTTATAGTAATTTTATAATAACCAATAGTATTTCGTTAATAAAACGTGACCTAGTGCTCAAAATCAAATGAAATTGGTACCATTCGAATCCTCTCCTCGAGACGATTCGAATGGTACCAAAATCATTCAATTTGGACCACTGGATCAAGTTTTAGACAAATTTTAATAAAAAATTGCGTTATGTTGGGAGGGACCCCCCTACATAGTGGAAAATCGTTATATTTTGGGGACCCCCCTCAAACATAACGTTATTTATGGATCCTCCCTTACCCGTGTACATACACTACGTGTACAAATAAAAATTCTCTAAATAAAAAAGTGTTAAAAAATTAAAAAAAATATATAACTTATAAAGTTTAAAAAAAAATAAAAAAGTGTTATAAAATTTAAAAAAAAAGGTTTATGTAATTTAGCGAATATGTATTGTAACACACCCTCTGATAAACCAATTAGATCGTAGGATCAGGTGTAATGTGAAATTGAGAAAAACTAGTGATCTTTTAAAAAATTGCTTGTGGATTATAATTTTGCTTATGAAACCACTCTTCGGTGCAAAATTTTATTATAAAATCCCTTTTCTCGCCTATACAATATTCTAACCTCACCCTAACCCTAACTAACAAAAAATGGGTTATTTTGGTTGGTTTGAATTTATGTTATACCAAATCATATGAGGTGCGCCATAGTGCACATGCGCAAAAATATTAAATTTTAAAAAAAATATATAAAATTTAAAAAAAAGATAAAAAAAATATATATATATATAATTTAAAAAAAGAGTAAAACTGATGATTTAAAAAAATAAATAAAAGCAATTGCTAATTTTTAACTGGTAGTAAAAATCAATAGAGGTACTATATTTCAAAAAATGTACTAAGTAAACTGGATTAGGGACTCTAAATAAAAATGTTTAGATTCTCTAAAAACTTTATAAGAACTGAAATCAGAACCTTATATCTATAAACATTATATTAAATATAAAACAAAAAACCTTAAATTTGCATTATAATTATAAAAATAATTAGAAAAGGTATTTTTATACCTGGCTAATTATAGTAGCAATAACATAAATAAAAAATTAAAAATATAAAAAAAAATTAAAAAAAAAACTATAACAAAAATTAAAAAATAATAAAATTAAAAAAAAAACAATAAAAATAATAAAATTAAAAAAAAAAGTGAATAAAAAAGTACTATTTTACTTTATTTATTTATTTATTATTTTGTTTTATTTATTGTTTTTTTTCTTGTATTCTTACCAGTAGGTAAGTAGTTATAATTTTGAAAATTATCACAAATTATAATAGATAGCACATATTATTTTTAGCAAAATTATACTTTTTTTAAATATTTGCACAGATTTTTGGCAAAAAATTTGTAAAAAACTGCAAAAATCTAAATTTTAAAGACCTTTGTAATTTTTTAAACAAGATTCTGCACTTATTTAATAAATTTAAAGATTACTACAGATTGTTAATATTTTTATTTTCTTAATATAAAATCTAAAATATATATAGATAGATCAGGTTTATTATAAACTTACTAAAAATATAAAAATCTGCAAAAAAAACTCAAAAATAAGCAAACTAATTATTATAAATAAAAAAGATCTATATAAAAAAAGCCAAAAATAAACAATCTAATATCTGACCTATCTATGTATATTTTGGGGTCCTGTTGTACTTTTATTAATATAATAAATATTAATTGATCTTTATATAAACAAATCTATAATCCTAAAAAATTCTTAAATAAAGCCCAAATTTCAAAACCAGCATTTTAATACTAAAAAAAAAGTAAATTTATAAAATTTTATCCAATTTTTGGCCAAAATTTTCTAAGTAAGTTGACTTTTTTTAAAAAAAATATTATGTGTTCAAATAATAATAATATTTCAAATTTGTTCTATAAGTACTTATTATAATATTAGCATTAGAAAAATAAAACTTACTAAGTAAGCTATAGCTTGAATAGCCAAGTATTCATAGGCAAATGAAACCAAAATTGAAAAATTATCTTTATATATAGCATACCAAGCACAAGCATCTAATTTTATATTAATTTTATTAAACTAAAAATAATTTTTTAACTTCATTATTTTAAAAAGTAAAAGAAACTTTTCTTCATCTAAATTATGTAATTTGACAATATCTATTAAATTTGTTTATAGAGAATCTTAAATATATTTATTATTTATATAATATTTTCTAAACCTATACAAACCAAAATTAGAATATTATCTGTTATATTTATCATTAATCAAATTAAAGCTATTAAAAGCATTTAATTTACTTTATAAAAAATCAAATTACATTTTAATTTCTTCTATAACCAAGTAGACTTATTTACAAAACATGGAACTAACAAACTAATACTTAATATTATCTATGATTTTTTAAATTTACTAATCTATTTTCTATAGAATATTTATTTTATTTTTTTTTAAAATATAAACTTTATCAAAATATATATACTATACAAGAATTATACTCTTAAAATATTTAAAAATATATCTGATTGAACACTATGTTTCAATATTCTATTTCTTTAGAATCAAAATTTTAACTAATAATCTTCCAACTATAAAGTCTTTATATTCACTATCTTTAACTGTATCCTACTTCAAAATTTTCTTGCTGCTCAGATACTAAAAATGCTTTCACCTACTTCTCTGTTTAAACAATAATAATAATATCCAACAATCTATAATTAGCAGTCAAGAGATATATCCATATACAGTTGCACACCTAAGTGCACACCCTCTAAGTACAAACTTTTTCTATATACAAACTATAGCTCAGTTCCAAGCTTGGGACTTAGTCACTTTTAATATTCTGCATATGTACAAAATTCTAGGGTACCAAACATAATATGTATTTACTGTAAATGCATACACATGACTAATTTTAAAAACTGACCAATTAAAACATATGCATATTCTTTATTCTAACACAAAAGAATTGTTAACAAGATACTCTGACTAGATTTATACTTGCACAATAAAAATTCTAGTAAACATTTCATCTGTTATATAATTTCACATATACTGATTAAAAATTTCTTGTAGCTTAAATTTCATTTTTGATTGATATAAACTTGATTAAAATAGCACTTCAATTGCTTTCTAAAAATGGAATAACAATTGTTTTTTTTACTATATTATCATAGTTTTACTAGTATGCCTGCATTACTAGATTTAGTAAGGTGTTTTTTATTGATAAATAGCTTAGGAGAGTGACAAAATTAGATGATTTTTTAGAGGAGTGAGGGAGTAAAAAAAAGTGAAATTATATAAGGAACCTGACTATTTATATATTAAAGAAAGAGGTAGGCCTCTGATAAAAAATAATCAGGTGATTAATGATATCTCTTACTTAAAATTCTACAATTATTTACCAAAATTAATTCTAAGATATCCATTTTTATCTGCTACAATGATTCAATTGCAAATTTTATACTTACCTGCAAAGCTCTATTTTTGAATCAACTTTTTAGTTAAACTTAGAGTTTGGAATTGAAATTTATTTTTCTTATGTTAAAACCAGTTTTAACTAATTTTAATATAAAAAAATTTATTTTAATTCCAATTTCTAAATTGAAATTTTAACATATGCATATCTGATACATATATACAGTATTCTATGTATTAAATGCACTATTTAAATGTATTATATTTTTAATTGCTCTTAAACTACTGTATTTAAACCTTTTTTTATTAATATGGATATTTATTACAGTATATGAATTATTATGATTATTTTTTTATTCTTTGTAAGTCTTGCTAGTATTATTTTCTTAGTAATTTATAACGATCGTAATTGTTATTTTTATTTTTACTGATTATAACCTGACTTTTTCTGGCTTGCTTTTACACCACCAAGAAGCAACCTCATTTTCAGACTGCTGTGCTATGAGTTCATGTAGTATCTTATAATGTCCAGATTTAGACCTTACATTATATTTTGTAACTTTACTTATTTCAAATTAGGGTTCTGGTATAGCTCATGACATTGTAGTTTTAATTGTAGATCACTACCTATTCTAGATAATTAAGTACTGTAAGTCGTAGATATTCAGTTTTCTGGATCCTGCGATGTTTTAGTTTTCTAATTAGTCTAGCCTGGTTGGCTATTTCTACAAATCGCCACTACTTGGATTTGAACTAGCAATCTTGCAATTTGAAACCTTGGAGCATAACTGCTATGCTATTAACCCTAAGGTTAGTATATGAATTATTAATTTTATAAATTTATATTCTCTAAATGCATATTTATATCTGATTTCTAAGGCATGCATTTAGAAAAGGTAATTCTATAAATACCCTCTCTAAGTACATAATTATATTCGGTCCTGAAAGTATACACTTAGGAGGTATAACTGTATAATGTTTAAAAAGATTTATTTATAGATCAAATAAGTTGGCTAACCCAATTTTATATGTAAATTTATACAAAAAAATCATTTAAATTGAATTTATTTAAAAGTATATATACAAAAAAAGTTTTTTTTTTAAATTTTAAATATTTCTTCTTTGGTATTTAATGCTCTTTTGTTTAAAATTTTAGCTCTTAATTTGAAGCAGAAGAGCTAAAAATCATCTATTAAAGTTTATCAATTTTTTACTATGTTTTTTAAGCCAAATAAGTAACTCACTCTATATAGTACAGTCAACCCTCTATAAATGCAACTCGAAGGGACAAGCCTACAACATGCATTTAGAGAGGTTTGCATTTAGAGTGAGCCAATTAAATTGCAGCTTTAAAAATTTAACCATCAAGTTTGTATAACTTCTACCAAAACTGTATAACCTATTTTAAATACTAAAATTTGATTGGCTATGTGCATTTAGAGAGGTTAGTGTAATATAAAATGTTATTTAAGAGAACATGCATTTACAGAATATAGAATGTGCATTTAGCACTAATAACATCTTATAAAATAGAAAAAAACATGCATTTAGAAAAGTATTGCATTTATGGAGGTTTGACTATAATATGAATGGTTAAAACAACCTTTTAAAAATATAAAAGATGCTATTAAGTAAAGGCTTCTTGTGTTCTAATTGAAAATTAAAGAAAAGGCTCTTCTGATTCTAATAATAGTTAAATCATCAAAATTGGTTTAGTAGTTTTCAAGATTCTTGGAATTAAAGAAAAAATATAAAGAACTGCAAATTTACTATTATACAAAGTATAATAATTTGTGTAATAGTGAATTTGCAGATTCTTATATTTTCTTCTTTAATTCCAAGTATCTTAAACAAACTACTAAGCCAATTTTGATAATTTAACTACTTTAGAATTAAAGAACTTCCTCATTAACTTTTAATTAGAACACAAGAATAAGAAGCCTTTACTTAATAGCATCTTTTATATTTTTAAAAAGCTGTTTTAACCAATCATATTACTATATAGGGTGAGTCACTCATTTGATTTAACTAAAGCTTTAAACAAAAGAGTATTAAATAACAGAATATATATTTAAAATTTAAAAAACTTTTATATATAGAATAAATATATACAATGCCCCTGTGATATGCTAATTTATTGTACATATATATGTAAATATAGTTTTTAGATTTGTATAACAAATGTTCTATATAACAAAAAATTTAAATTAATATAAAATTAGGGTAAGGGTTAGTGCTAAAAGTTAGAGTAAATAATAGTATATACAAAATTTTGCAAGAAATTTTTTTTGTTAGAGCATAAAAGGTGGTTAAGTAAATGAAGTTTTTTGATATTACAAATTTTAGAAAAATTTCTTTATTTTGTTATACAAAAAATTTGCATATTATATCTGATCTTCAAATTTAATTGGTAGATCATTAAGTGCGATATACAAGCACAATGCAATATGTGATGCCTAATTAAGTTCTTATATATATATATATATATTTTTTTTTAAACTTTGGCAATCTCGCCGGTGCATCCTTTATTAAGACTTTGCAATGATACATGAATATACAAATTGTAACGAAGATACAACTAGCTACTCATACACTTTTGGTGTCTAATTTAAGTAGTCCGCCCGAAGTTCTACACTAGCTGCCATACCTACAACCCGCTACAGGTATTGCCTATTTAAACCCTCTGATTATCAATTGTTTACCCATTCATACTTAACAAGTTAAATGCCCGACATCCCCCGGCTGCTTTTAAAGTGCCCAGAAGTGATCTGCCGCACTAGACCTAATCTACTTAATTCGACGTATCTGGAAGTTTAACCTCATGATCCATGTCCCATACACTTCAACACAAGGTTTTTTAGCCACTTATCGGTAGCCGAATTGGCCCTTATTAGGTTCATTCCGATTCCGGTCACCCACCTTCTTTTGGTAGTACCGCCATAGATCTTCACTATTACCTCCTAATTCGGGACTTGCCAAACGGGTTTCCATTTCTCCGGTTCCCTGGATTTTTCGGTGTAACAGTAATACCATTGCGCCGTAGCTCCCATTCAAGATGGTATAACCAAGGTAACAGGCTTTTAACCCAACCGATCTGAGCCACATGGTTACCGAACACAGGCCTATATTCAAAACATCAACAGTGGGATTCGAACTGTCGATCTGCCGCTTGGGGTAACACCTATTAAGTTCTTATATATATACTTTTAAATAAATTTAATTTAAATGATTTTTTTGTATAAATATATATAAACTTGGATGAGTCAACTCTTTTGATTTATAAGTAGTACTTAGTTAATATGTTTCTTAACTGTTAGACAGGACACAAAATATACATAGATAGATCAGGTTAATTATAGGGTTACTAAAAAAAGAAAAATCTGCAGAAAAAACTTCAAAAATAAGCAAAAAATTACTATAAATAGAAAAAATCTGCATAAAAAACTTCAAAAATAAGCAAAATCATACCTGACCTATCTATGTATATTTCAGGGTCCTTGTTAGACTACTGTTAGCATAATTACTTATACACTTTTCTTTCTTAAAATTCTTCTATATCTATAGTTACAATTCTTAATATTTTTTTCAATTTATATTTAATATATCTAGTTTACAATATAAACTTTTTTATATATTATATTTTTGAAAATATTAATTAAATTACTTGCTGTTAAACAAGTTAAATTATTTTTTACTACTTTGTCTAATAATCTCTTGGATTGGTTCAAAATGTTATTTGGTCTTTTCAAAATATCTTTCAATACCAATAGAAACATGCTTGCAAATATCTCGAAGATGAAAAAAGAAAATAATTGTTTTCCAAGCATATCCTATACAACAACTACATTATCATCAAATATATCTTATATAGATTTCTTTCTTTTTATAGAAAATGCTTTCTACAAGGCTTTTCTCTAACAAACTGTATATATTAATGCCAAGATATATACTAAAGGTTTTTTCAAACCTATTCTAACTAGTCAATTAATCTGAAATAATTAACTATAGCATTTATAGATAATAGAATAATACAAAGAAATTTTTAAAATATAACTTCATTATTTTTATTTAAATAAAGTTTCAATTATGGCATTTTATAAAAAAAATAAAAAAATAAAAAAATATTTATCAAAATTGGTTAAATAGTTGTCAAGATATTTTAATTTAAAAATTAAAAACATTTTACTAAAAATGATATATCCCTTTTCTATTAACTTCTCTTTATATAAAAAATCATATTTACAAAGCTTTAATGAACTTTCTTTTTTGGAATCTGGAGTTTTTATAAAAATAAATTTATTTTATACTAAGTAAATCTTCTATATATGGGCCCTCAAAAGGAGAAACCAGACAATTTAGCAGATCACGAGTTTTGAGAAAATTAGCAAAAACTATTTTGTTATCTGTTATATAAAATCAAAACAATCTAAAAATAGTATATTTATGATTAACAAACCTGTTTAAACAGAATTATTGGATCTGTAGACCTGTAGATTGCTTTTAAAATCTCAGTAAATCTATTTTTAGATTATAGCGTCAAAAGCTTTTAACTGTTGTATCACAAAAATTTATTAAATGATCAGACTTTCATTATTAAGTAAAAAAGTTTGGGCTTTAAATTTTACACCTGATCAATCAAACAGGTTAATTTTCAAAAAATTGTCAAATTGTCTGGTTTTTACTTTTGAGGGCCCATATATATTACTAACTCTATAAAAAGAATTATTAAGTATAGTAATAGTTGAAACATTAAAATTAACCCAGTTAGATCATAAGATATAGATGGTTTTATTTTTATGACTATACAATATAAACAAAAAAATAAATATATACTGTTGACCCTCTCAAAACCAATCCTGTCAAACTAATGACCTGCTAAAAATTGATCTACCAAGTCTGTTTTAACATAGCTATTTGACCTCTCAAATTTGATAACCTCTCAACCAGTATTGGAAATCTATTTATGTTCTCATGAGAATATATTTACTTAATTTAATTTTCTCAAAAATTTTTTTATGTTTTTAATTAGAAAAAAATTTTTTTCTCTCTTTCTCTCTCTCTTTCTCTTTTTCTTTCTCTCTCTCTTTCTCTTTCTCTTTTTCTCTCTCTTTCTTTCTTTCTCTCTCTTTTTCTCTCTTTTTCTCATTCTTTCTTACTCTTTGCACTCTTTCTTACTTTTTTTTACTTTTATTTTCTTTCTTTCATTCTCTTTCTCGCACTTATACTTTTATACTTTTAGTTATTTTTTAATTTTTATTTTTAATTAATATATTTATTGGTTTTCTTATATATTCTGGTGGAGAAATTGAATAGATTAAAATAGTATATAGTAAAGTACTAATTTTTTTCTATTAACAAGCAATTAAAAAAATATATATACTATTCGAACATTTTGACAATATATTTATAAAAAAAATTATATAATTTATTGATTTAATTTTTTTAAAAAATCTTTAAATTTATTCAATTTTTAAAATTTAAAAAATTAAAAATTTAAAATTTTGCTTATTTTTAAAGTTTCACCAATTAAAATTAGGTATTTTTTGTGCTACTATGCAAGTGACTTTCGTAGCTATCAAAAAAAGTTTGTAAACTTTTAAATAAAGTTATTATGTATAAAAAAAAGTTATAGCAAAAAATAAAACACTAATATAACCTAGTTTACTATATAATTTATATAGTAAAAATAATCCCTATTTTAGTTAAAAAAATTAAAAAAATCTATAAATTTTTGAATTTTAAAAATTTTAATAATGTATAAACATAAAAAATAATTCTCTAAATTTGAATTTGAATATGATATTAATTAAAAATTTATTAATTATAAATTTTACTAACTTATTATATAAGCACATATTATATTAAAAACTAGCATATATTTTCTTATTTACTAGTTTTAACCTAAAAACTATATTAATAAAAATTTTTTAAAATTTATAAAAATTTTATTTTATATATTTTATATATAATATATTATTAAGAATATTTTTGTCTTATAAATCAATTATAATTTGCATAATAAAAAAATTAATAAGTAAATAAATTTATTATTATATATATAATAACCTAAAAAATTGATAATAGAAAATATTTAATATAGATATAAAAAATTAATATTTATAACTTAATATTATAATGTACTGTTATTTCAGAAGATAAGTTTAAAAAAATTTAATAAAATAAATTATTATATATAAAAATTTTTTACTTTCTATATTAATATAGTTGAGCCAGAATAAATGAGAAGACCTATAAAAATTATTAATAAAAAATATAATTTATTTAACAAACTATATAAATAAAGCTAAGTTATTCATAATAGTAAGATTATAACTTCATAAGTATATTTTTTTAAAATTAATATTTTAGGTTTTTTGTATATTGTTGGAAATGTTATTGGCTTGGCTCAGCTTATATATTTAAGCTATTAACATCTCTCAAATGTTTAAATAAATAAGTAAATATAATATACTATTCCTTTTTACTATAATGAATTTATAGATTCAAAAAATTTCTCACTATAAGATTTTAAAATATAGCACTAAAGTTTAAAATCATACCGTAATAACTAAAGATTTGTTAAGTAATTTTCTTATAAAAATTATCATCATAGTGAGTTTAGCTCTCAGAAATTTAAGATATTATATGTATATCAAAGTTTATATAATAAGTGCTATATTGCAACAAACTAGAAATGGATAAACCAATAAACTATTTTATCTAAAATTTTTTATAATTTAAGAACAACTAAATTGTTCTCTATTTCAACTAACTAACAATTAAATATTATTAGCTTAATCATTTTAAACTACTATATTAATAAAAATAAAATTTTATTATTTTATATATTTACATAGAGAACATATTTTTCAAACTTAATGTTCTCAAAAAAAATTTAATAGAGAACATCTTAAATTTTGTAAATGTTCTCAGATTAAAAGTGATGTTCTCATGAGAACATGGGAACATAAGATTTTCAACACTGACCTGTTTACCATGCATGCCGATTTTGAGAGGGCCAACTGTAATATGTTTAACATCTGTATATTAGTTAAAAATCAGATACTTACTAGATAGTTAACAGAGCTTATTATTATATGTTATATATATTTTATTTGTATTTTTTAAAATCAAAGTTTCTGTAAAGAAGCGTTTATTAGCTGAAATACTTTATGATAAGATGTTCATAAATATATATTTAATTTAACGAATATAATGGTGAATTAAAAATATCTATTAATTGAATCATTTAAATAAGTTACTCAAATTTATTCACTAAATTTATTCGACTTTTTATTTAGTTTATATAAAGAAGAGTTATTAATCGAAGCGCTTAAAATAAATCATTCAAAATTTCATGTTGTTTTCATTGTATTCATGTTAATTAATTTTTTTTTTAAATCTTTTTAATGATTGCTATAAAGGGCGTAATAATAAAAATTATCGTGCAAACACTTATGATCATGAAAAAATTTCTTATTTTTATTTTTTGTATGTTATTACGTAAGCACAACAATCCCAAATTAAAACTCAGTTAGCCAATCACAACTTTTAAATCATGATCATAATTGCACGATAACATCGATATTGGATCATGCGATGATAAATATTACAAAATTTGTTCTGTCGGAACAAATGATTAGTTGAAACGTGCCGCGTAGCGGCACGTGTCAGCCAATCATTTGCTCCGACAAAACAAATTTCATGATATTAATCGTTGCATGACCAATATCTTATAAATAGTTCGTTTTTTATTTGAATTTCTGGCCAATCATAATCTTTATTTTTCGACCAATCATGGGTCGTATCACTTAATTTATCTCCGCCTTAGACAAACTCTTAAATAAGAAATAAAATAATGACAATATAAAATAATGTACGCACGTACGTATTAGGTAATACCATCTTACAAAGGATTTTTAAAGTTTAATGACATACATAAATATTTTCGAAATTTGACATATTAGGGTTTCATAATTAAAACCTGAGAATCTTATTTTATTTTCCGATTTATAATTCAACATAGTAAAAATACTATTTAAAAAGTCTTACTTATTTTCAAAATACGTCACTTATTTGTTAATTATGAAACCCCCTATTAATCTTGATATATTAAAATACTTTTCGAATACAGTAAAAACATTTTCGACATATTAAATTAATTAAATTTATTTATGATTTGACAAAAATAAATTTAGTCATTTAAATTTACGCCAATAGCAAAATCCATGTATAGTTAGCTAAATATATTCGAAATATAGAAAAACTTGAAATGCTTGCGAAAATTGTCCAACTTTGACGATTTAATGCCATTCGAATTAGAAAACTCTCCCCTGATACTTTTTATTGCATATGTAAACATTAAAGTCTACAATTTTATTAAGTATGAAATCTTTAGGGAACGTTATTTTGTCGTTGTTATCAACAAATACAGTATAAATACTTCTATTAATGAAAAAAACTTTCGATACTATACGAAATCATGTAGAATACAAACTTATCCTAGGTCTTTTACACTTTATGTAATAAACGGTTAAAAAAATATAATACACAAATAGAATAAAATTAATAAAAATAAATAAAGAATTAGCAATAAAAATTAAATTTCCAACAATATCATTGATGCTTTACTGATATTAGAAACTTTTAATTAATTCCTTAATGATACGGCTAATTTATATTATGTCATAAATATATTTATAAACTATTAATGATAAATAGGTTAAATAACACGAAAAACATAATAAGAATTTCAGGATTTATAGTACTACCAGAATTATGGTTACTATCAGAATTTTGATTACTTCCAGAGTTACTAGGATTAGAATTTCCGGTACCAGTGTTAGCTTTTACATTTCCATTGTCAAACGATACATTAACATCAGCAGTTATGCTTCTATTGAAAGGATTAACAGCAGCAAGACACCATATACTCTTATAAGGCATATTTAAATTTCCAGAAACACAGTTCGCTGAGTCTCCTTCACAAGCAATATATGTTTGATTTAAATCGATAAGTTCATCTCCAAATGCTACTATTAAACCATAATAGTTTAAAATTTTTGAACCAGCTATCTTGTTAAGATCTTCAATTGATGTTCCGGATCCTTTAATATTGGTTCCAAAATTTGATGTTGCTGAAATAGACGGATTGTTGTTAATTTTGACACTGAAGCTCATAGATGAAATGGAAGCTACTGGGCAGAGTTCCCAAGATCCATAGTCTTTAGGGACAGTAATGACCCCAACTTCGGCAAATGTTGCAAGTTTTAAAAACTATTTTCATTTTTATTTAGATATTTAGTAAAATTATTAATTAATTATAATATAATTAATAAAATTAATAATGACTTACTTGCAAAATTAAAAGAATAAATATAAAGTGCTTCATTTGTTTGCATGTACAATGAAGTTATCCATTCTGCAGCGTGAAGAAAATTCTAATGTATATATCAGACTTCCTAAACGCACAGCGACTAGACCATATATAAAAAATTAATCAAGCATGTATTACATTAGAGATGATCCTTTATCCGTTTTCCTATTTAAAATTTAAAGGACGCATCTCTAAGGGGAAAAAGGTTTAATATTTGTTTGACCTACAGGGACGATTTGTGGCTGAATGTGTACACATTACATGTCAAAATGTCGGTATTTACCAAAGATAGATACAAAAGATTATTGAGGAAAATTCTAATATCTAGATAATTTAAACCATGATTACTTATAGAATTTAAAACGCACCAGTTGTTTTACTCATATGTTTAGATTTTCTTTGTGTACAAAATTTTTAAACAAAAATTTTTTATGTTAAGGTTAAAGTTTAGTATTTAATTTAGGGTTAGGGTTTGGAAAGGCATAGAACATTTTTACCTAAGAAATCCCGCGTTAATGAATTGTTGAAATAATGTATACATGGGTGTAAAAAATAATCGACATCACGATCGCAGCTATCGAAGCATATAATTGATTAATTAATTGATTGATTGAATGTTGCGGCAGTGAAACCTGAGTTGCAGGGTAGGGTGAAATGCATCCACTTATTTGCGCGGGTAATACAAACTCCTAATGCCAATCGGAGAGTGCAAATTTTGGCTATTCCGGATCAGCCCGCCAAAGAATCCGACACGCGTAAAAGAAGAAAAAGCGAAACTATGCAAAAAATAATGTTTAAATCGATCTTGGCGCACTAATTAAAAATGACGGGAATTAACCTTATAGTATCTAGCGTCAAGGCTCTAACTCTAAAATTTTATTTCACGCACTTCAGTCATGGATTTTTCCATATATGGACAGCGTCGAGCATGGTGGAAGTTGGTTTTTATTGGTAGTTTATTTCCTATTGAAAAGTACTGTTACACGAACTTTTATATCTGATATTGGTTTTACAATAGAAAATTTAATTCGAATTGGAACAAGTCAAAATTTTTTATAATTAAGGTTACCTAAATTTCACCAGATTATTTTTTAGAAGTATTGCTTTTATATAAAGGTTTGGGATCAAGTGGGGATCAAGTTTTCCACCAACTTTTACTAGAAGTGATTCTGACAATGCCAGTATGCAACACAAAGAAATTACATTAAATTTTTGGAAACTGCTAATAAAAATCTACAGTTTTTTTCAATTAAAAGTTTCTAACTTCATGTGAGCAAGTTATAAAGTGTTGGATATTATCAATCAGTCAATTGGTTTTGCAAAAAAATTATAAAGAGGTTCACAAGATAACATGAAGCTAATCTTTAGTTTTAACCAATCAAATTTTGTTATTTATAAAATGTTGATTATTTTTTTGGCCAATCAAAACAAATTTCCATTATGCTACAGCATTGATCACACCTAGATATCTCTATTACACAAAATTTGATATAATCGAAATAATTGAAATTAATTAAAACATGTATATATGTATGGACAAATACAAGATGTAGATGAGATTTTCTGGGTCATATGATCAATTGATATTCAGTCTTTAGGGATGTTAATGGAGTAAGGTAACTCTAGAGTAACTGTGGAGTATAGCCCACTCCATACCAGTGTGGCCTAGACTATACATGAGGACGAAATTGTTTCGGGTTCTAAAACCCGAATTAAAATTTGAAGACGAAATTGTTTTTGATCTATTTTACTTAAAAGATGAAATTATTTGATACTTTTTTTGAATAGATGAAATTATAAGGAACATATCTATATAAATTTTATTTGCTCTTTCTTATAAAAAATTTTAATTTTTTCTAATGAAGACGAAATAGGCCTTTCTCAAAAATCAATTTCGGTGACATCACTAGTCTAGACATAACACCACCTCAGATTACTAAGATATTATTAATAGGAGTAATTGCTCTGGAATAATACTACTAATACAAAATGGATTATATTCCAAAGTATTATTGTATATATATTTTTTTACTATATTTCTCCAAAATAAGGTAGCATATTTTCATGAAAATATGGTACTATAAACTTCGGAGTATTACATAGTGCTTAGTATATAGTACTCCAGATTATACTCTAGATTATACTCTGGGTAACACTTTGGAATATGTTTTGATTCATACTTTAGTATGGTGTGGTATTAAGGAATACTCTGCCAAAATATGCAACAACCACCCTGGAGCACTCCATTAACATCCCTACTAGTCTTAGGTCAGAATTACATAATCATGTGGGCATTTTCCTGTTATATGGGGTGTCTTCTATTAAAAGGGCCCATTTTTACAATTTTTCAAAAATTGAGTTTTTATTAGATTCATGTAAATTTTAACATGATTGACATTTTTCAATTATAAATGAAAGTCGATTTGCATAATAAAAAATAGAGATAATATAAAAGAAATATTAAGCGAAGTTGTCTAAGGCCAAGCACATCACAAGACTACGCGATAGTCACCTGCTACATTTAACCAATCAAAAGTGTGAAATTTGGTTAATCCCGGATCAGTCCAAAAATCAAAACAAATGGTTAAACTCAATTATCTCAAAATGAAATGAATGTAAAAATGGGCCCTTTTAATAGGGGACACCCCATATGGATTAATATAAAAAAATAAATATATAGATCCTTTTTTTTAACCAACCTTTTTTTAAAATTGCTATTCATTGTCACCTCTTTTCACTATTGGTATTGTCTTTAGTTTTATTCTTGGTTTAATTATCAGTTTGATGATGCAATTGCTATCACTACATTTTTACTTGTTATAGATAAGATGCAGTTGTCATTTTATTAGTGGCGGTTTACTTTTTTTTCTTTTATTGTCATTTTATTACAACTTTGTTTTCTTGTACTATCATTTCATTGTAGTATTTTCATTTTTATTTTATAGTATTATTATTTTATCATTTCATTGTTTTCTTGCTTTATCATTTCTCGCTTTATCGTTTTATCATTTGTAATATTTTGCTAGATATCATAGTACTGTAATTAATGTTGTTAATAGAGTTTTTAATAAGGGTAATGTTAGATAAAGGATAGAGTTAGATAGTTATGTGAGATTAGATAGAGGTTAGATTGTAGTATTAAAGTTAGTTTTAGTGCAGGTTTGAGCTTTAAATAGTATTTAATAAAAATAATTATGTATCAAAAATAAAATATATACAAAATAAATAAAATAAAATAAGAATTTAAAAAAAAAACCAATTAGAAAATAAAAATAAATCCAAACTTGGAAACAAGTATGATAGTATAGTGCTTTACATTCTTTTAGTAAAAAACTTCAGCTTTTGCAAAGGTTTCTTTTAGAAGTTTCTTATTTTATCTAAAATAAAAAAATAATTTAAAATAATATTTTAAAATAAATAAATAAAAATAAAATAAATTATTACAATTACAAAATAAATAAAAAATAATTTAAAAAAAAATTAAAATTGAACAAACTTTAAAAAAAAAGAAAGTAAAAAAAAACTAAATAATAAAATAATTTAAAACGAATTAAAATAAAGAAAATTTATTAACTTATACATAGTGTTTATATACAAGTATAATTTATTAATTTACAAATTGTATAATATATTAATCAAAACAATGTTTACAAACAAAAAATTAAACCCTTGCTTATGGTTAGGGTAAGGGTAGGTTTGGAGTTATAGTAAGGGTTATTTATACCAAAAGTTCTCAAGGAATTTTTTTTTATTAAAAGATAAAAGGTGGTTTCATAATCAAAAATTTAAGATATCAGTTTGTTTTTATATTACCTGTGTACATACACTACATATACAAATAGAAATTCTCTAAAATAAAAAAATAAATTAATGAAAAAATAAAATATTTAAAATAAATTAAAATATAAATTAATTAAACCAAATTAAAAAAAAAATAAAAAATTAAAAATAAAAAAAATAATTTAAAAAAATTAAATTAAAATGAATTTAATAAATAAAAACAATAATAATAAATAAATAAAAATAAAAATAATAATTTAAGAGTAGGGTGAACGTAAATCATTTTTTATATAAAATCAGGTGCAAAAATTTTTTATGTAACATACTGTTACACAAATGGAAATAGAATCTTCCATTATATACCAATACGTACGTATGTACAGTATGTACTCATACTACGATCCTAGCTAGAGACAACTTACTTTTGTACTGTGATCTAAATAACTGGAAATTATGTAACTGGTACAATAATTAGGTTTTATTTTTTTATTTTTTTTGAAAATAATCACTGTTAACCAGGGGAAATCACCAGTTACGAATAAGTATACTATCTTTTTTTTGCTTGTACTGTACTTTCTTTTTACTGTACTGTACTTTTTTTTCTAACGAATAAGATTTTTTTTCTTTTTTTTTATATATAGTATTGCCGTCGGTATTCGCTAGTACCTTTTTTGTCACTTTACTAGTGTTGTTACTTTGTCGCGCATTCATTATTGTGGTATCGTTACTTTGTCGCTTTTGTATTGCATTCATTAGTGTGGTATCGTGTCGCATCTCTTTGTCATGTTGTAGTTTGCTGGTGCACTATTGTGTTGCATTATTAGCTCGCGTTGTGTTGGTTTCGTGTACTATATTGTGTCGTGGCGCTTTTCAACGGTGTCGTCATACTGTTGATAATTTGGCATTTCACTTGTTCTTCCTTAGTATTGAGTTGAAGTTGTTAGAATTAAAATGTAGAGTGGGTTTGGGTTAGATAGAGTATAAGGGTTGGGGTTATATTTAGATACTTATGTAGTTTAGTTAGAGATTAGGGTTAGGTTAATATTAGGTAATAAGGTAAAATTAGTATTATACTATATTGCGGGGCAGATGTTCATTATTAATTATGTTTTGGTATTTGTGGTAAAATAGTTTTGAACATTATAAATATGAAATAAATACGATACAGTATATGAAATAATGATAAATAAATTATGAAAGAAAATATTATATCCGATTTTAGATAAAACAAGTAACGCATTTACTTCTTTTTTTTTTATTTTATTTATTTAGGGGAGTACCAAAAATCAGGTGATTTTTTAGGGGGGGAGGGGGTAAAAAAAAGTTGAAATTATATATAAGAACCTGACTATATATATATTAAGGAAGAGGGAGGGGGGTAGGCCTCTGATAAAAAATAATCAGGTGATTAATGACACTGCCCTTATTAATGTCAAGTACAGAAATAGGATAGTAAGTTACAATTATATCAGGATGATATATAAAGAAATACTATATTTAAAATTTCTAACTAATCATCTAATGATCTATGCAATAGGGCAAGCCTATTACTTGCAGTCAGAGCTAACCATTAAACTGCTACAGAAAGAAGATGTAACATTTCACCTCATACTTTTCTATTTTAAACTAAAAGGTTAAATTTTTAGTTTAAGAAGGCTAGAGGAAACCAAAAATAGCAAAAAGTTTTAGATATTAGTGAAAAATAGATAAGATATTGTAATTTTGTGAGTACCATTTAAGTATATATAGATCTAAGTCATAATTTGATTGAGATAGTGGTTGGGTAGTATTAATAGTACTTTGCAGAAAGTATATTTTTTTGTTTCTAGTTTTGTGATTAATTTTTCGTGCAGATTCCCAATTGTGTTGAATTATATTACTTGGTGTCCAAATCTCTTTTATGAACCAATCTAATAGATTGTTGGATAGTTTGATAAAAAAATTTGTTGTGTGTTTGGTAAGAAGTTGTTTTAGAGACTGAAGAATATTTTGAGGTATTGTGCCAAGAACAAATAGTAGAATACAGAAAGAGAGTTGAAAAGGAGGTTAATAAGATTTTTGATTAATATATTAACAGTAGTGTTTTCAATTTGAAGTTCTTGTTTGGTTTGAGTGATTATTTTGTAAAAAGAGTTTATAAGTGGAGTTTTAACTGAAGGGCAGTTAAATAAATGTAATATGTCTTCTGTTTGTTTACAGTTTGCACAGTTTGTTATAAGGTATAAGTAAGGTATTGAAGGTTTAGATTTTGCATAGTTGGTAGGTTGTTGAGTAGAATTTTGAGGTACGTTGTATATAAATAAAAGTTATAGTTGTAAGAGTTAATTATATTGAAAAATAACTGAATATTAAATAAAGGTAGATTTTGAAGTGATTTAAGTTGAAGAAGGTTATTAGTATTTTGAATAAGAAGAATATTTTTAATAAATTTGCGAAGTTTGAATGTGATAGTAAGTGCTTTCCAAGAAAAGAAGGATGGAGGAAGAAGGTAGTTTGAATTTATTTCAATAAGCTTTTTATTAGTGCCACTTTTAGCAAGATGGTTAGCATTTGTGTATAATGCATTATTTGAGTGAGCTTTAATTTTGTATAAAGTTATTAAAATATTTCGGTAATTAAGAAGATAATTTATATTGTGTATAATGTCCCAATTTGGAAATTTAATTAAAGTGTTTTGAGAGTATAGTAGATTCTGTAGAATTTGTATTGTAGATGCATTATCTATATGAATATTAATTGATGTATTATTTGGTATTATAAGCAAAAGATAGAAAATAGATTCAGTTTCTGCGCGTGTTGAATTTGGTGCATTTGGTATTGCTGCACAGAATTTAATTCTAATTTGGTTATCTAAAATTCAACCTATACCAGTTCAGATATTTGGTGTTTGAGAATGAACTATTGAAGCATCTGAATAGAAATGTAGATTATTTAAAGGTATTGTTTTAATAAGATTATAGAGATGAATTAATTCTTCTTGATAAGAGGGAGTTATAATATATTTTTAATCTGTTCAGTATTTTGATCTAGAATGCTAATTGAAAGATTTGTTGGAGGTGAGGGTATATATAGTTGAGAGTGTATTTGGCAAAGAGCTTGAATTTCTTGGTGGTTAATAGATAATTTGAATGATATAGTTTGGTCTATTTTTTGTTTTTGTGATTTGCAT